>VMDR010022409.1:0-16233 GCA_007922815.1 Macrotus californicus | reverse complement strand
GTGTGGTTGGTAGGGTAATAATATGGGTCTAACAATTTATAGTTTTAATAAATTTGGACATTTCCCATAAACTATCATATGGTATGCTTGAGTGTGATATTACAGAATTACATGCCTATGATTTTGTAATAAAAGGGGATGTTATTTGTACCAGACCCTGTAGTATCATGTTATCTGCAAATAATGACAGTTCTACTTCCTCCTTTCCAATTTGGATGCCTTTTACTTCTCTCTCTTGCCTAATTGCTCTGACTAGGACTTCCAATACTGTGTTGAATATAATTGGTAAAAGTGGGCTTCCTTGTCTTGTTCCTCATCTTAAAGAAAAAGCCTTCAGTTTTTCACTGTTGAGTATGATGTTGGCTGTGGGTTTGTCATATATGGCCTTCATTATGTTGAGGAATGTTTTCTCTATCCTCACTTTGCTCAGAATTTTTATCATAAATTGACATTGGTTTTTGTCTAATGCTTTGTCTGCATCTATTGATATGACGATATGATCTTTATCCTCCATTTTGTTATGTGGTATATATCACAGTAGTAATTAATGAACCAATCTTGCATCCTGGGAATAACTCCCACTTGATCATCTTTTTAATGTATTGCTGAATTTGGTGTGTCAATATTTTGTTGAAGATTTTTATTTCATTGGGGATACTGGCCTATAATTTTCTTTCTTGCACTGTCTTTGGTTTTGGAATGAGAGGAATGCCGACCTCATAGAGTGAGCTCAGGAGTCTTCCCTGCTCTTCTCTTACTGGAATAGTTTGAGAAGGTGCTAATTCTTCTTGGAATGTTTGGTAGAATTCACCTGTGAAGCCCTCCAATTCTGGACTTTTGTCTGTTAGGAGGTTTTTGGTTTTTTTTAATTTCTACTTCAGTTTCATGGGTCGTAATCAGTGTTCAGGTTTTCTGCCCCTTCCTGATTCACTGTGGAAGAGTGCGTGTTTCTAGGAATTTATCCATTGCTTCTAGGTTGTCCCATTTGTTGGCATGTAATTGTTTGTAGAATTTTCTTATAATTCTTTCTATTTGTGTATCATCAGTTTCCTTTCACTTCAGAATTTATTTATTTGGATCCTCTCATTTTTTACTTGATGAGTCTGACTAAAGGTTTATTAATTTTGTTTACCTTTCAAAAACAAAACTGTTATGTTTCATTGATTTTTTTTCTATTTTTTAAACTTCTTAAAATTTCTGCTCTGGTCCTTATTATTTCCTTCTTTCTATTCACTTTGGGCTTTGTTCTTCTTTTTCTAGTTCCACTTTAGTGGTAACTTAATGCAGTGGTCACGGCAGGAGCTGAGCAAGCATGGTGTTTACCTGCTCTGCCATCTTGATCAGAAGTGGTGATACCTTTTCTGATAAGGGTATCATGTGTTTCCATTTAGTGAGTGCAGAAGTATTATTTCATGACAGTTTTTTGTTTAAAATTTTTGAAACAGCTGTGTAGACATTACCCTAAAGGGAAGCAGGAAAATGCTGGTAGTTGGTATTTTTGTAAACCGGGAACCAGGAACAGCACCTCACCAAGTGTGCGGGAACACAGGGTATTGTGCAGTGAACTGGGGTGTTTTGCCACAGGCCCTGCACCTGCCACAGTTGTGTGAACCTGTGTGGACGCATAGAGACTCAGATCCCACACAGTGATTTCACCTACCCATTCCTGAAGGACGTGGGAGAAGGGAAGAAAAGCAGACCTGTTCGTGGGACCCTACACAACTCAGCAGAGATGGGCCTCACTGATGCTTCCAGGGAAGCCTCATAATGCAGGGAGAAGCTGCTCTCCTTGTTTTCTTTGAACACAACACATGCAAAAGCTTTAATTTTGTTTTCCTTTGTAGGAGCACTTGAGTTCTGCATAGTATCAGATGAAACATCAAAAGTAACTGATTTTGAAAAGTGGAAATATCACATTAATGAGACCTTTTATTTTTACTTTCCAGCTACTGATAGTCTTTATAAACTTTCTCTGCAAACCCTCAACGCAGACATTTTCTTAAAACAACGCCAGACCTCACCAACACCTGCCTCTCCATCCCCCCCCGCTGCACCTTGCCTGCTCACGTCCCGCGGCAGCTACAGCAGCGTTGTCAACAGTAGCTCCAGCAGGTAGGCTCCCTGATTGCTTCTTGTTCCTTGCACGGGTAAGTGCCCCAGAAACCTGAGGCTCACTCCCGTTAAATAGGAACACTCAGTGGCCACAGACTGCTATCCCGTCTCGCTTCCTACATGTGCTGTTGACAGCCCCGCCCTTTCCCTGGGTCAGGTTCTCCCTTGGTGCCGTCATGTTGGTGCCCAATTCCAGCAGCACCTCTTCTCTCCCTTGGCTCCCATCACCCATGGGCCGGAAATATATAATATAACTTACTAGAATTCTGTTCTAATTCAAGAGTAAATAAATATGCTGAGCATTAAATGAAGACCTACAAAAGTCCCTTGAGTTGAGGAAATGGCTTTGTGGGACATTTATCTTAACCTTATGGCACTTCAGCTTAACAGTTAAAAGGGCAGGATCTAGAACAAGTCTGCTGCAGTAAGAGACATGCGTGCAGCAAGGCAGCCTCCTGACAGGCAGATGAGACCCCCCTCAAGTGGTACTCCTCACTGGAGGCACAGCCACACTTGTATTTGACTGACTTTAAGGGTAACAGTTACCTCAGTGGTGTTTGTAACCACCTATCCAGTCCTGACCAAGTTCTTACCATGCTCCAGTACTGTTCTCAGCACCGCACAGCTGTCCCTGCATTTCAGCCTCCCAACAAGCACAGACCAAGTACTGTTACCACCCCTACTTCCACATGAGGAAACTACAGTGCACCTGCCAAGTTTTTACCTTTTGCTGAAAAAGGCAGCATCCACTTAGTCTGGGAGAGGCTACCCAGCCTGGGCCTTTGTCACTGTGAGCTCCTTAGGCTGTCCTGATAGGGGAGGACACTTCCTAAGAACCAGTTTGTCATGTGTTGTCACCTATCAAGATCTCACATTCTACTCCTTGTTCACTGCCTAGTGCCTCCCTTCCTAAAGCCCTTGTCTAAAAGTCTTTCCAGTCCCTAAATTGTGATCCTGGTCTCTTACCCTGTATTTTCTTACTTTTTCCCATAAATCTCTTATTCTCCATTTGACTGTGAAGTTGTAGGTCCCAAGCCATTGACATGAAGCCAGGCTGTGCCCTGCCGGTGGCCCTGGGCTGGCACAGTGAAGGTGCTGACTGCATGGGCCCAGTCCTACAGAGCCACAGCCCTGAGACAAGCACCCCTACGGGCCTCCAATGGGCAGTGCTCACAAGGGATTAGTTACTTTCTTTTTGCTTCTTTCTTCAGCGACCCAAAAACCAAGCAGCCAAATGGAAGCCAACACAAACTGACAAAAGCAGCCTCACTTCCTGGCAAGAATGGCAACCCCACTTTTGCTGCAGTCACAGCTGGCTATGACAAGAGCCCAGGTGAGTGGCCTGGCATCAGAAGGCCTGTCACAGTGGGGCTTCAGGCATGGTGGAATTGCCTTTGGCTTGATTTGTCTTGACTGATTCAGAGTCCATTGTTACAGGTGGGAATGGCTTTGCTAAAGTTTCTTCAAACAAAACAGATTTTCCCAGCAGTCTTGGCATTTCACACACTCCTGTTGAC
Organism: Macrotus californicus; assembly: GCA_007922815.1. NCBI lineage: Eukaryota > Metazoa > Chordata > Mammalia > Chiroptera > Phyllostomidae > Macrotus > Macrotus californicus. Next base: position 12,604 of record VMDR010022409.1, on the reverse strand, counting down.
AGTGATGGCTCAGACAGGTACAGTAGACCATTCTTACTCAGTAGAAAGGTGGACAGGTTTCTCAAGTCAGGTTAGCATCTTCCATCCTTACATGTGTTTCAGGCATTTTTCCCTAGATTACAAGGAGGCATTTGTCAGAAATGGTCCAGGCTTCCAGGGGCTCTTATCTTTGGGTGGAAGCAGAAAGCCTAGTTATTGTGCTTCCCCCATAGCTCCCCTGCAGAGGGAAGGAGGTGTGCACGATATGTATCACCCTAGCAGAGAGGGAGGTTTGTGTTGTCCATTTCCACTATCATAGCTTTCTGCAAGAAAGGTTGTGATCAGATAATTAGATGTAGAAGAACAAAAAAAATGTATTTGAGAGGAAACAAAATGAAGCAAATACTAGATAATTCATAGTAAATTATTGGACATGCCACTTTCTTGACCCAGAGCACTACATGGGCCTGGTGGTATGCAGTGAGTGCAGGGGTTTACCTTCCCAGATAAATAACAGTAACAATAAAGACCGTCAATAAGCAGAACCCCAATTTTACCTGCTTGGCCCTAGAAGGAAATGAGTCTGTGTTTAAATGTTTTTAAAGAAATCTTTTATTACCAAAAAGTAAACATAAGGAAGTAGTATCTCCAGGCTCTCAGCTTGTGATAAGGAGCAGGAGCTCTGGAATTCTCTGTTCTTTCAACCCTCTGGGGTATAGACTCTGTTCTCAGCTCTCCCTTTTGTGTTTGTGTTTAATACTTCAGTGCCCCCAGTTGAAGCAGTGTCTCCCCTTCAGAAGCCATACTTAACGGGTCCATTTACACTAACTGTCATCCATTTTGTGTTGCATTTTCCTCTTGTAACATTCAGCTCGGGTTTGTGGAGTCCCGTCAGCAACCCCAGCAGCCCTGACTTCACACCCCTCAATTCGTTCTCCGCCTTTGGGAATTCTTTTAACCTAACCGGTGGTGAGTGTTTCACACTAGACCTGTAACTGATCAGCCTGTGGACAAAGAAGGAAGGAGGGCTAGTTTTACGTGTGGAGAAACACACTGAAATAGAGGGGAAAGCATGATTTGTCGTGTAGTAGACATTTTTAAAAGATGCATTTCTTTGTACTTGCCGTCATGCGCCAACAGACATAAAATATGTGGGTTTACCTTAGGGAACAGGTCTGTTCTTGCTGCTTGGACAGATGCTTATGGGGCCCAGCAAGAGCCTCTAGGAAGGGTCCCCTCCCACTCTCCTCCCAGCCCAGTAGTACAGTGGGACAGGCTCAATGCTGCATGAGTCTCTGTTGGTTTGTGCTCCACAACACTTACTTAAGAACTTCAGGAAAGGATTCTGTGTCCAAAATGTGATTCCTGGCCATGCCAGGGCTCCTTACATTTTCTTGTTATATGGAATTAGAAACCACTATGGGAGTTTTACATTAGCTGTGATTGTAATGTTAGTGTGGGGAAATGCTTGCATTTTATGTTATCTAGGTTTGAGTAAAGTATTCAAATCGTGCACTGTGTGCCTGAGTTCTGGGGACCATCCCCCGTTCCCTCCTAGAGTGTGGTGGGAGCTGATGAGGTAGGTGTGGTGACTCCCAGTAAGCAGCAGTGGGATATGTGCTACTAGGTGAATGCCTGATCCTATCCTTGGTGAGAAAGCCATGATCTGATAATTAGACACAGAAGAACAGAAATGTATTTGAGAAGAAAGAAATTGGAGCAAATACTAAATAATATATAGTAAGTTATTGGACATGCCACTTTCTTGACCCAGGCAAAATAAAATATGGTTTGACTTGTGTTCTTATTTTCAGAAGTTTTTAGCAAACTTGGGTTATCTCGATCGTGCAATCAGGCCTCCCAGAGGAGCTGGAATGAGTTTGGTAGTGGCCCTTCCTACCTTTGGGACTCTCCATCAACAGATCCCAGCCCTTCCTGGCCAGCCAGTTCCAGTTCCCCAACCCACACAGCCACAGTGAGTACTCAGGGCTCACTCATCATTACTGCCACAGTTATAAACAACTGATAATAGTGTGGAAAGGTTGGGTTGGTACTGTTATTGTCTTTCTGACTGTGTCTTCACATCTGCCAAAGTGACCCATCAATACTTGTCAGAGCCGTTAAAGTCAAGAAATTATGGGAAGAGGGGGCTTCTAGTCAAGCTGGTATTGTAGGTAAAAGCTGTTCTTGCTTTGTTCCATGACCACATCAAAATTAACTAAATTATAGAACAACCATCATTGAGAACTACCTGAAGACTAGATGAACAGAAGTCCTGTAATTAAGGATATGAAAAAGAAGCCATATCCAGACTGGTAGGGAGAAGTGAAGACACAGACTGGTGATGTCTTTCCTGAGGAGTGAGTGAAAGGTCCTAGCCCCCCATGGGCTCCCCAACCTGAAGTATCAGTGCCAGGAAGCCCCATAACATGTCTGTGAAAACCAGCAGGGATTGCATCTAAAAGAGACAGAGGACTGCTAGAGACCAAGGTGTTACTCTTAAAGGGCCTGCACAGAGACTCACTCCACTCTCCAGCACAGGGCCAACAGCTCAAAAAGCACCGGGGACATAGGGAGAGGAACTAAATTGACTAGCTTCAGGACAGGGGATCGAGGGGAAGCTCTCTTTAGGGACAGAAGTACTGGCAGGTGACATAGTTCCTTTGTTGAGCTCTCCCCACACCCAGCCAGCCTGGCTTCAAATCTGAGCTCTTTATTAGCCTAATATGGTTCACCCCACTCTGGTGATTCCCTGAGACCCTGCCTCACCCAACTCCCCTGCCCAGCCAAACCTCTTTCAGGGGCTTCTTCACACAAGCAATCTGTGTTGGCTTGTGCTACAGACTTTCCTAAAACCTCTCAAAATCTCAAAGGTCCACAAACCCCAAGTAAGCATCAGCAGACCTCAGTATAACCAGTACCTCTTGCTAAGCTACCCCAAGCTTGGCACAAGCAGCAACAGGTCCCAGCTTGCATTGTAACTCCCATCAGTTAGCCCCCAAGGCTGGTATAAGCAGCAGCCAGTCTTGGCTTGGAATATAGCTTCAATTAAGTGGCCACACACTCAGCCAAGTGGCAGATGGCCTCAGCTCACACTGTGATGTCCACCAGCGGGTCCCAAGCTTGCCACTAATGGCAGCCAGCCTTGTTTTGCAGAAGAGCCTCTCCCAAATGCCTCCAAGCTTAGCACAAGCAACACCCAACCACAGATCACTTTGTACCTCTTACCAGATGGAGCCAAGCCAAGTTCAAATGATAATTGACTTTGACCTGCGCCAGAGCTCCTCCCTAGAGGTTCCAGAACCAACACACCTGGTGGCCAGCTTTAGACCACACAAGGGCACCCACTCAGCCAGCTCCACAAATAACGCATCTCGACAGTGTACTCAGCTGGTACTAGAACCCCACCTCACACACAACAGCTTGTTCACTGTAGTCACAACCTGCCCTCACAGCCAGTCAGCCTAAAGGTCAGTCCCAGCAGCAATCAAGGCTCAACAGGAAGGCACACAACCCACTCAATAGACTCCCAAGGAGACTGCCCCACTGGGCCCTATAGGACACCTCTTAAATAAGAACTTCTGTCAAGATCTGGATATAGCATATCTACCTAATACACAGGAACGCAGCCAAAACAAGGAGACAGACATGTCCCAAATGAAAGAACAGGATCAAACTCCAAAAGAAGAACAAAATGGAGATAAGCAATCTACCAGATGCAGAATTCAAAACACTTGGTTGTAAGGATGCTCAGTAAATTTAGGGGAAGAATAGATGAACTCAGTGAGAACTTCAACAAAAAGGAAACATAAAAAAGAAAATAGAAACATAAAAAGACCATGAAAGAGGAGTATAATAAGTGAAATGAAAAATACATTAGAGGAAATCAACAGCAGAGGATCAAATTAATGATGTAGAAGATAAGATAGTGGCCAACACTGAATCAGAACAGTAAAAATTACAAAAAAATAAAAAACGAGAATAGTTTGATACCCCTGGGACAACAACAAGCGTACCAACATTGCATCATAGTGGTACCAGAAGAAGAAAGAGCAAGGGATTGAAAACATACTTGAAGAAATAATGATGGAAACTTCCTAACCTGACAATGGAAGTAGGCACATAATCCAGGAAGCACAGAGTGCTGAACAAGATGAACCCAAAGAGTCCCACACCAAGACACATGATAATTAAAATGCCAAAGGTTACCCTGGCTGGTATGGCTCAGATTGAGTGCTGGTGTGGAAACCAAAAGGTTGCTGGTTTGATTCCCAGTCAGGGCACATGCCTGGGTTGTCAGCCAGGTGTCCTCAGTTGGGAGCATATGAGGGCCAACCGATCAATGTATTGCTCACACATTGATGTTTCTCTCCCTCTTTCCTTCTCCCTTCCACTCTCTCTAAAAATAAATAAAATCTTTTTAAAAAATAAATAAAATGAAATGCCAAAGATTGAAGACAGAGGATCTTAAAAGCAGCAAGAGGAAAGCAGTTAGTTACTTACAAGGGAGCTCCCAGAAGACTGTTAGCTGATTTCTCAGCAGAAGGGATTGGCACAAAATATTCACAGTGAGGAAAGACAAACACCTACAACAAATACTGCTCTGTCCAGCAAGGCCATCATTTAGAATTGAAGGAGAGTTTTTTTCCCAGTCAAGAAAAAGCTCTAAAGGAGTTGATCATCACTAAACCAGTGTTAGAATCAATGTTAAAGGAACTCCTTAAAAAGGAAAGGATCCAAAATGTGAATTAAAAAAATATATGAAGGGGAAAAAAATGCTCACTGACGAAGGTAAACACTTAATTGAAGCAATGGATCAACCAACTATAAAGCTAATACAAAGGTTAAAAGGCAAACATAGGAAGGTCATATGTAATTACAATAACAAGACACAAACAAAAGAAGGAAAAATAATGACACAAACAAATGTGGAGGGGGTGAGTAAAAATTTTAGGGATTTTAGAATGTGTTCAAACTCAAGCAACAATCAACTGAAAATAGACTGCTATAAACATAGATTGGTATATATGTTAGCACATGGTAACCACAAACCAAAAATCTACAGGAGATATACAAGAAACAAAGGACTTCAAAAACACTATAAGCATTCATCAACTTAGAAGAGATCAAGCAAATAAGAAAGAGAACAACTGTAAGATCAATTAAAACTGTAAAATAGCAGTAGCTACATACCTACCAATAATTAAATGTAAATAGACTAAAGTAAGTAGAAGGAAGGAAATAATAAAGATCAGATTAGAAGTAAATTAAATAGAGTCTAAAAGCACAATAGAAAAGACTGATGAAACCAGGAGGTGGTTCTATGAAAAGATAAGCAAAATTGATAAACCTGTAGATACCCATCGAGAAAAAATGAGAGGACAACCAAAAAATAAAATTGGAAATGAAAAAAGTGATGACTGACAGCACAGAAAAAGAAAGGGTAAGAAAATAGTAGAGCAATTATATGCCAACAAATTGGACAACTTGGAAGAAACTGATAAATTCCTACAAACATGTAATCTTTCAAGTCTGAATTAGGAAAAAAGAGAAAATCTAAACAGACTCATTACTAATGAAATGGAATCAGTAATGAGAATACTCACAACAAACAAAAATCCTGGACCAAACGTCTTCAGAGTTTCACTAAGCATCCAAAGAAGAATTGATACCTATACTTTTCAAACTGTCACAATAAATTTTGGAGGAGGGAAGGCTCCCAAACTCATTTTACAAGGCCATCATTACCCTGATAACCAAAACCAAAGACAGTACAAAAAAAATTACAGGTCAACATCCCTGATGAACACAGATGCAAAAATCCTCAACAACATAGTACCATACAATTCAACAATACATTAAAAAGATCACACACCATTATCAAGTGGGGTTTATTCACAGGATGCAAGGTTGGTTCAATATCCCAAAATTAATTAACATGATACACCACATAACAAAATGAAGGGTGAAAATATGATTATATCCATAGATGCAGGCCAAGCATTTGACAAAATCCAACATTCATTTATGATAAACGCTGAAGTGGGTATCAAGGGAACATACCTCAACATAATAAAGGCAAGATATGACAAGCATCATACTCAACAGTGAAAAGCTAAAAGCATTTTCTTTAAGATCTGGAACAAGACTAGAATATCCACTTTTATCACTTTGATTCGACATAGTATTGGAAAACGCAAATAAATGGAAAGATGAACTGTGCTCATGGATAGGAAGAATTAATGTCATCAGACTGTCCATATTACCCAAAACAATCTACCCATTCAGTACAATCCCAATCAAAACACCAAGGGTATTTCACAGAATGAACAAATAATCTAAAAGTTTATATGAAGGCACAAAAGACCACAAATGAGCCAAAGCAATCTTGAGAAAGAACAACAAAGTTAGAGACACCACACTACCTGATTTCAAGCTGTACTACAAGTCTGTCATAATCAAAACACTACAGTACTGGCATAAAAATGGACAGATCAGTGGAACAGAATAGAGAGCCCAGAAACGAAACCATGCTTATATGTTCAATTCATGACAAAGGCAAGAATATACAGTGGAGTCAAGACAGTCTCTTCAGTAGTAGTGTTGGGAAAACCAGAGATACATGCTCGAAAAAGTGAAACAACTGCTTTCTTACACCATGTACAAGAGTGAACTCCGAGTGGATTCAGTAAAGCCTTAAATGTAAGACCTGAAACAATAAAACTCCAAGAAGAAAATGTAGGCAGTAAACTCTTTGACATTACTCTTAGTGATGTTTTTTGGGATATGTCTTCTTGAGTAAGGGAAACAAAAGAAAAATAAATAAAAGGGCTGTATCAAACTGAAAAGTTCCAGCACAGTGAAAGAAACCAGCCAAACGGAAAGAACCTATTGAACGGGAGAAGATAGGTGCTGATGATGCATCTGAGAAGGGTTATTATCCAAAATGTGCGAAGAACTCACACAGGGTGGGGCAAAAGTAGGTTTGCAGTTGTGAGTACACAAAACACAGAGTTTATTATTGTATTATTTTCAATACAAGCAGCTGTAAACCTACATTTGCCCCTCCCTGTATAACTTAACACCAAAAAATACCTAACCATCTGATTAAAAACTAGACAGAGGATGTGAAGAGATATTTCTTCAAAGACGACACACAGATGGTCAACATTACTAGTCATCAGGGAAATGCAAATTAAAAGCGTGAATACCACGTCACACCTGTTAGAATGGTGATCATTAATAAAAAACAACAAATGTTGGTGAAGATACGGAAAAGAGGAAACCTTCATGCATTGTTGGTGAGGTTAGAAATTGGTGCAGTCTCCATGGAAAACAATGTGGAGGTTCCTCAAACATTAAAAATAGACCTGCCATACAATCCAGCAGTACAATACCTGGATATTTATCTGAAGAAATCCAAAACACGAATTCAAAAACATGAAGGCAGCCCTATATTTATTGCAGCATCATTTACAGCTGCCAAGATATAGAAGCAACCTAAGTGCCCATCAACAGAGAAAAATGTATAAAGAAGACATGGTATGCATATATGATGTGTACCATAAGAAAAGAATGAAATCTTGCCATTTACAACAGTACAGATAGACCTAGAGGGTATTATGCCAAGTTAAATAAGTTAGAGAAAGACAGATGCCAGATGATATTACTTACATGTGGAATCTAAAATGCAAAATAAACGAACAAAGAAAACAAACTCTTAGATACAGAGAAGAAACAGGTGGTTGCCAGCTAGTAGGGTTTGTTGGGCGCTACCTTTGATTTTGTTTCTGAGAAGCAACTGTGTCTTGTCTTGAGCTTTCTATGTGTATTTGTTTGCTTTGCAGCTGTATCTTTCTGCAGAAATCATGCTCTAGGAAAGTATTCTTACCAAAGAAAATAATTGCTGGTTTCAGCTTTTAACAAAATATGACAGAAAAAAATACAATAAAAAAATGAGAAAAAATATTTTTTGACAGAAAAATGTGATCCCACTGTGATTTCTTCTTCATTTAAATAAATTTCATAGTTTGTCTACTGTAATCATTTGGCTTCAGTTTTAAAAGCATCTCAACCATTCTTTAAAACAGAGGTCAGTTCATATAGGCTTTATAGGTTGTACTGTTTCAGTCGCACTTATTCACCTCTGCCAGAGTGGGGCGAAGCAGCCATGACAGTACGTGAACAGATGGTGCAGCTGGGCTCCAGGGAAACTATGCACAGAAAGAAGCAGGGCTGGATGTGGCCACTGGCTGTAGTTGGCCAGTTATTCTATAAAAGTTTACAACCATTTGCTCAGACCCTGGAATGGCTATACATAAGACAAATAATATTTAATTTGTTTTAAAATAAAGTGAAAGATGTCTATGACCCAGCCCCTATTTTCAGCATAACCTTCAGATAATCATAACTTTGTGCCTACCAGTCTCAGCCTGACACCCTGTGTTGTATGTTTTCTGTTTTGCAGTCAATCCTTGGCAACACCAGCGGCTTGTGGTCCACCACTCCTTTCAGCAGCTCAATCTGGTCCAGCAACCTTAGCAACACCCTTCCTTTCACCACTCCAGCAAACACACTGACCAGCATTGGCCTCATGGGCACAGAGAACTCTGCTCCTCACGCTCCTTCTGCCTCCAGTCCAGCTGATGATTTGGGACAGACCTACAACCCATGGCGAATATGGAGCCCCACAATTGGAAGAAGAAGCTCTGACCCGTGGTCTAATTCGCACTTCCCTCATGAAAATTGAAATTAAGCAAAAAATAAAGAAAAGTGGGGCCCTCTTCTAGATCATGATATGCCACTTTCTGAGACATCTTTCTAAGGCTCTTACTGTTGTAGCTTCCCACTCCCTACCCTCCACTTCTTTGCAAAACAGACTCAAGCAGGGCAGGCTTGTACTACTCGCTGCTTTCAAATATTTCTTGCAATTATGATAATGAGATTTGCTCTTTGCTTTTAGAAAAGTCTGGACTCGGCCACAAACTCCAATAGACCTGTACATCTGAAAACCTTAACTGTTATCAAGTTTCCACCACCTGTCTCCTTCCATTCTTTATCTGTACGGACGCAAATTTGACATCACAGCTAAGGAAATAATTTTTCAGTTGATTCAGAATTTCTGGCATGTGACAATTTTATTAAATTACCAGGATTGGTTTTTTATAATTTCGCAATATTATGCACCAAGATCTAATTTTAAAAATGTATGAGGACTTTGTGCTGAAAAATACAGAGTATTTTTTTAAAATAAGGCTGTCCTGGTTTAAAAGCAGATTACCGAAATGTAAGTCAACTTAAGAACAGTGAATGTAAAAACATTCAGTTAAGACCATATGCATTTTCTGTGCTGTTTGTACTTGAGGTATGTAACATTTGTATACCTGAATTTATTTTAAAGATAAACTGAAATACACATAGCCAAGTCTTGAGGTAACAAGATTGAATGTGTATTTCTTAAAAATACAACTTTGTGTTGTACTTTGAAATAAATGATGCTTTTTTCAAAAGCCTTGAATTTCTGTGTGCCTTTTTTTTACATGCAAGTTACATTTATTTGGATTCTCTCCACAAAAGTAAACCATGCTATGGTTTACTCTGCAAAATTTGATTTATCATGGCTGGAACCCCAGTGCTGTAATTAAATTCTCAGTATTTCTTTTTTTGAAATATATTTTATTGATTATGCTATTACAGTTGTCCCTTTTCTTCCTTCACTTTATTCCCCTCTGCCCTGTACCCCACCCGCCACCATCATTCCCCCACCTTAGTTCATGTCCATGAGTCATACACATAAGTTCTTTGGCTTCTCCATTTCCTATACTACTCTTAACCTCCCCCTGTTTATTTTGTACCTACCATTTATGCTTCTTATTCTCTCTATCTTTTCCCCCTCTCTCCCCCGCCCACTCCCCACTGATAACCCTCCATGTGATCTCCATTTCTGTGATTCTGTTCCTATTCTAGTTGTTTGCTTAGTTCATTTTTGTTTTTGTTTTTTTAGGTTCAGTTGTTGATAATTGTGAGTTTGTTGTCATTTTACTCACAAATGTTGTTCAAATTTTTTATCATCTTTTCTTTAGATAAGTTCCTTTAACATTTCATATAATAAGGGCTTGGTGATGATGAACTCCTTGAACTTGACCTTGTCTGGGAAGTACTTTATCTACCCTTCCATTCTTAAATGATAGCTTAGCTGGATAGAGTAATCTTGGATGTAGGTCCTTGCCTTTCATGACATCCAGTACTTCTTTCCAGCCCCTTCTTGCCTGCAAGGTTTCTTTTGAGAAATCAGCTGATAGTCTTATGGAAACGCCTTTGTAGGTAACTATCTCCTTTTCTCTTGCTGCTTTTAAGATTCTCTCCTCTTTAATCTTGGGTAAGGTAATTATGATGTGCCTTGGTGTGTTCCTCCTTGGGTCCAACTTCTCTGGGACTCCGAGCTTCCTGGACTTCCTGGAAGTCTATTTCCTTTGCCAAATTGGGGAACTTCTCCTTCATTATTTTTTCAACTAAGTTTTCAATTTCTTGCTCTTCCTCTTCTGGCACCCCTATGATTCGGATGTTGGAACGTTTAAAGTTGTCCCAGAGTTTCCTAAGCCTCTCCTCATTTTTTTTTTTTGAATTCTTGTTTCTTCATTCTGTTCTGGTTGAATGTTAATTTCTTCTGTCTTGTCCAAACCATTTATTTGAGTCCTGGTTTTCTTCCCTTCACTGTTGGTTCCCTGTACATTTTCCTTTATTTCACTTTTCATAGCCTTCACTTTTTCCTCTATTTTGCAACCATACTCAACCAATTCAGTGAGCATCCTGATTACCAGTGTTTTGGACTCTGTGTCTGATAGACTGGCTATCTCTTCATCACTAGTTGTATTTTTTCTGGAGCTTCTATCTGTTCTTTCATTTGGGCCATATTTCTTTGTCTCAGTGTGACTGTTATATAGTAAGGGGCAGAGCCTTAGGTATTCTCCAGGGCAGGGCAACTCACATCACTGCGCTTTGGTGCTGTATGTGAGGGAAGGGTCCAAGAAGGACAATGCTACTTGCTTGGCTCTTGCCCTGCTTTCAGTCACTTTTCCTGCTACCTACAAGCAAATTGGGACCTTCTGGTGCTGATTCCCAGTTGGGTGGGTTTGTCTGCATTCTAGGATCCTGTGTGTCTTCCAGTGGACTCTCCTGTGAGGTTGGGAATTTCTCTTGCCACTGCAACCCCCACAAATTTTTTTCAGTCAGAGGTTTTGAGGTTTTAGTTTCCTGCCCTGGAATCCTGAGTTGCGCACTCTGTCTCGCTCCCCAGTTGTTCCTCATGGCTTATTCGCACACAAATGTGGGACCTCCCCATTTGCCAGCCACTGCCTTGCCCGGCCCAGTTTGTCACTTTGCCATGTGTCCTCTCAGTCCCAGTTGCCTATCTCCACCCCTCTTAATGGTCTGGATGAATGTTTCTTCTTTAACTCCTTGGTTGTCGAGACTTCCATACAGTTCGATTTTCTGGCAGTTCTGGTTACTTTTTGTTTTTAAATTTTTTGTTGTCCTTCTTTTGTTTGTGTGAGAAAGCAAAGCATTTCTACACCTCCATCCTGGCCAGACATCTGGCCTTAAGTTTAATTTTCTTGTCTCAGTTTCCCACTTCTACTGGCCCAGGAATTTTCCCAGCTTCTTACTTTCCTGTCTCATTATGGAAGCAACCTTAGTTTCCATGTATGGATAAATAGATAAAGATATGGTATATGTGCAATGGAATATTACTCAGCCATAAAAAAAAAACAGGCGAAATTCTGTCATTTGAGAAAACATGAGTGGACCTTGATAGTATTATGCTAAGTGAAATAAATCAGAGAAAGACAAATACCATATGACTTCACTCACATGTGGAGTATAAAAACAAAACAAAAATAAATTCACAGAGGAAGACAACAGATTGGTGGTTACCAGAGGGGAGGTGGGGTAAAGGGAGGGTGAGACAGGTAAAGGGGTCAGTTGTGTGGTGACCAACGGAAACTAGACTTTTGGTGGTGAGCATGATGTAGTGATACAGATGTCTGTTTATAATGTTGCACACCTGAAGCTCATATAATGTTATAAACAATGTTATCAATTCAAAAATAAACTATAAAAAGCAAAATAATAAAAATTAAAAATAAAGAGCTTCTGCATAGAAAAGGAAATCAACAAAATGAAAAAGCAACCCATGGAATGAATAAAAATATTTGCAAATCACATATCAAATAAAGAGCTTATATCCAAAATATATAAATAAGTTATACAACTCAATAAAAAAATCCAATTTAAAAATGGGCAGAAAAAAATAAAAATGAGCAGAGAATCTCAACAGACATTTTTCCAAAGGAAATGAAAATACTAATTCAAAAAGATATATGCACTCCTATGTTCATTGCAGCATTATTTATGATAGCCAAGACAAACAACCTAAGTGTTCATGCATGAACAGATAAAATGTGCTCTAAATATAAACTGAATTCTTATTTAGCTATTTTAAAAAAGAATGAAATCTTGTCATTTGCAACATGGCCAGAAGTTGAAGGCATTATGTTAAGTAAAATAAGGCAAACAGAGAAGAACAAATGTATAATCTCACTTAGACATGGAATCTTTAAAAAAAAAA
>VMDR010022408.1:0-16231 GCA_007922815.1 Macrotus californicus | reverse complement strand
ATTCTATTGTGTAAATGTACCACAGTTTTTTGATCCACTCATTGACTGATGGGCACTTAGGTTGCTTCCAGCACTTGGCTATTGTAAATTGTGCTGCTATGAACATTGGGGTGCATAGGTTCTTTTGGATTGGTGTTTCAGGGCTCTTAGGGTATAATCCCAGCAGTGGAATTGCTGGGTCAAAAGGCAATTCCATTTTGAGGTTTCTGAGGAAATTCCATACTGTTTTCCACAGTGGCTGCACCAGTCTACAATCCCACTAACAGTGCACTAGGGTTCCCTTTTCTCCACATCCTCTCCAACACTTGTCTGTTGATTTGTTTATGATGGCCAGTGATGCTGAGCATCTTTTCATATGTCTGTGTGCCCTCTTGTATATCCTCCTTTCACAGATATCGAACAAACGTTTCAGAAATTTATATGGAACCATAAGTGACCCCGAATAGCTGCAGCAATTTTGAGAAAGAAGAACAAAGCAGGAGGGATCACAATACCTGAAATCAAACTGTATTACAAGGCCACTGTAATCAAAACAGCCTGGTACTGGCATAAGAACAGACACATAGACCAATGGAACAGAACAGAAAGCCCAGAAATAAACCCAAATCTCTATGGTCAATTAATATTCGACAAAGGGGGAAGAAGCATAAAATGGAGTAAAAATAGCCTCTTCAACAAATGGTGTTGGGAAATTTGGACAGATACTTGCAAAAAAAAAATGAAACTCAACCACCAACTTACACCATACACAAAAACAAATTCAAGGTGGATAAAAGACTTAAATATACATCATGACACCATAAAAGTCCTAGAGGAAAAGACTGGCAGGAAAATATCAGATATTCCATGCAGCAACATCTTCAATGATGTGTCCCCTAAAGCAAGGGACATAAAGGAAAGAATAAACAAATGGGACCTCATCAAATTAAAAAGCTTCTGCATGGCTAAAGAAAATGGCATTAAAATGAACAGAGAACCAACTATATGGGAAAACATATTTGCCAATGATGCCCCGGACAAGGGTTGGATCTCCAAAATATATAAAGAACTCATATGACTCCACCCCAGGAAGACAAAAAATCCAATTCAAAAATGGGCAAAAGACTTGAACAGATACTTAAGATTTTAAAACAATTCACCTTTGATATACATTTCCCTAGGAAGCTATTGGAGCATGCTATTTCCATTAAAAAAGGGGGGCAGGGGCAGAAGGAAAATCATGAGCTCAAGGAAACAAAGACACCAACACAAGAGAGAAGTGAAGGATGACAGCTGTGGAGCGGGCTTAAAAAGCAATTAGTAAGGACTGAAGCAGGAGGTCAGAGGGCTTTTAGAAGGAATGTTTTTTAGGGGAAAAAAGGAAACTATAAAAATTTCTTTGATGTATGTGTATGGGATAAAGTACTTACAGGGCTTTACAACTATTTTGGAGACAATAGAAAGTGTATGTGATAGTGTCATTATTAGGTCACAGAACATTAATGATGCAAAGAGGATCTTGCAGGACTGTGAGGCACTGAATGAAAACCAAAGTTGCTCCATCCATCATGAAAAATGTCTAACCCCCACAATGAAAATAGAAACATTACTACTGATTCTGCAGAAATAAAAATGATTATAAGAGAGCACGATAAACAATTCTACGTTAACAAACTGGATAACCTAGATGAAATGGACAAATTTAGAAACATATAACCTACCAAGACTGAATCATTAAGAAATAGAAAATCTGAATGGACCTATAACTAGTAAGAAGATTTGAATCGGTATTCACTCCCCACTACTGCCCACTCCCAAAAGGCCAGGATCATGCCTGGTATTAATTTTAACAAACATTTAAAGAAGAATTAAAATAAAAACCTTCTCAACGCTTCCCCCCCATAAGGAAAATAGAACACTCCCAAACTTATTCTGTGAGGCCAGCACTGCCCTGATGACACCAGAGTCAGGCAAAGGCAAAACAAGAAAACCACAGACAAATCAATACACCTTAAGTACACCAATGCAAAATTCCTCAACAAAATACTAGCAAACTGATACTGGCAGCACATTTAACAGATTATGTACCATGACCACATGGGATTTATTCCTGGAATGCAAAGATGGTTCAATATACAAAAATCAACCAATGTAATAGACCACATTAATAGAATAAAATTTAAAAAATACCCACAAGATCATCTCAATGATGGAATGAAAGCATTTGACAAAATTCAACACTCTTTCATGATAAAAACACTTAACAAACTAGGCATAGAGGGAAACTATCTCAACATAATAAAGATCATATATGAAAAACATTGGCTAAGAGTTTTGTGATGAAAGACTGAAAATTTTTCCTTTAAGATTAGGAAGACAAGGATGTCTGCTTTCACCACTTTTACTCAATATTGTATTAGAAATTTTAGGTAAAGCAATTAGGCAAGAAAAATAAATAAAAGGCATCCAAACTGGAAAAGAAATAAAATCTCTCTTCACAGATGACATGATCATCCATATAGAAATCCCTAAAGATTACATACACACACACACATCCAATAGTTAGAACCAATAAACAAATTGAGCAGTTGCAAATGGGTCATAAATCTAAACATTAAGAGCCAAAATTATAAAACTCTTAAAAGAAAACTTAGGGGGAAAGCATGGCATTGGATTTGGTGATGGTTTCATGGATATGACACCAAAGGCACAGGCAACAAAAGAAAAAATAGATAAACTGCAAACTTCACTACAACTAAAAACTTTTTATATCAAAGGGCATTATCAAGAGAGTGAAAAGCAACCCACAGAATGGGAGAAAATATTTGCCAATCATTTATCTGATGAGTGTTTAATATCCAGAATACATAAAGAACTTCTACAACTTACAATCCAATTAAAACATGGGCAAAGGAGTCAAAGACCTCTAAAAAGGTTATACAAATGGCCAATAAGCACATGAAAAGCTGCTCAACATCACTAGTCATTGGGGAAAGATAAATCCAAACCACAATGAGACAATATATCATACCAATTAGGATGGCCATTATAAAAAAACAAAGAACCAGAAAATAACAAGTGTTGGTGTAGAAAACAGTATGGCAGTTCCTCAAAAAATTAAACATTAAAATTACTGTATGATCCAGCAATTCCACTTCTTGGTGTACCCAAAAGAACTGGAAGAATAAACTAGAAGAGGTATAGCAGCATTCATTACTCACAGTAGTCAAGAGGTAAAAGCAACCCAGTGTCCCTGGATTGATAAACTGATAAAATGTGGTATAAGAAACAATGAAATATTTCTCAGCCTTAAAAGAAAATTCTGATATATGCTACAATGTGGATGAATCTTGAGAATATAATAAGTGAAATAAGCCTGTCACAAAAGGTCAGATATTATATGATTCCACTTATGTAAGGTATCTAGACTAGTCAAATTCATAGAGAAAAAATAGTGGTTGCCAATGGCTGGGGGAAAGGAAATGGGAGTTACTGTTTAAAGGGTACAGAGTTTCAGTTTGGGAAGATGAAAAAACTCTGGAGATGGACGGTGGTGATGGTTGCAGAACAAATATGAATGTAATGTGCTCCCGTGTAGAATGCACACTTATGTTTTTGTGTGCATTATACATGGGATTATTATACCCATTATTATACCCATGGTATGTAATCATACCCATGTATAATGTGCATCCTTATTTTTCCCTCAAAAATTTGGGCAAAAAAGTACATATTATATACAGCAAAATACGGTACCTAATGCCACAGAACTGGTTAAAAATGGTTATAATGGCACAATCTTACATTTTACCACACAAAAAAAATACCTCCCAAAAGAGGGTAATATCTTACCCTGATTTTTTTTTAAAAGCAGAGTAAGAATATTTACAGAAATAAAAAGTTAAATACCAGAAGAAATCAATTTAAAGAGGGAGACTTAGGGATAAGGAAAGAATGGGGGTGGTTCAGGAGCTTTTCTGTTTCAAGCCACAGTATTGGCCAACTTTTAAATCTATGTATATATACTACTTTGACAAGAAAATGAAGATTTAAAGAACCAGTTTGTAAGAGGGTGGAGTAACAAAACTTAATGTAATGAGTTGGTCTTTCCAGGACATTGGAAACCTGAAACCTGAGCAATGACTTTGTTTTCTCCCACTTTAGGATGTAGTCTTGCCAACAATGAGTTTTGTTCAGGAACTGGCAAAGTCCTGTTTTCAAACTTGCGCTTATACGGAAGTCTTAAGTTTTCTACAATGCCAAGCCCTGATGACAATGAGAGCCCCTCTGCTTCCCGGGGCCCAGGGGAAAATCTTGCCAAGATCTATAAAGCCACCTCACTTCCACTGCGTAAACATAAAGCAACTTACACTCTGGGTCTATGAGTAGTCTCTTTCTGCCAATCAGTAAGTATTGCAGTGTTCCAACACTTAAATCCTAAATTTCTCCTGTCTCAAAACACAGAGTTGAATAGTGTCTTTACTTCATTTAGGCAATGATGAAGAAACAAACAGTATGTGTATGTGTGTGTATATCTGTTTTTTAAAAAACATTTAATTAATTTATTTACTTTTAGTCAGAGGGGGAGGGAGGGAGAAGGAGAGGGAGAGAAACATCAATGTGTGGTTGCCTCTTGCACGCCCCACACTGGGCAACCTGGCCTGCAACCCAGGCATATGACCCGACTGGGAATTGAACCGGTGACCCTTTGGTCTGCAGGCCAGTGCTCAATCCAGAGACACACCAGCCAGGGTGCGTGTGTGTCTGTTTTAAATTTCCAGTTAGGGAAGGAAATCTTAAATGTTTAAGAAATATTGAAGCCCTTTAGAAAAATTTATTTATTTCATATATCAAAAGCAAAATTAATGCTGTTAGATATGTTGTCTCCCACTCTATTGGTTACAAATTCTCAACTGCCAACTACCCCTTTAAAAACAATTAACCATATTTTTCTTTTTCAAGTTTCAGTCAATTCCACAGTACACAGATTTAGCAGAACCCTGGATTCCATACTTCTCATACTTTGTGACCATGGAAAGAATAATTTTGTTTAATTTCGTTAAATAAGAGTTAAATAACACTGTCACTGACTCTTAAAAGTGTTACAATTAAAACCTGGAAAATGAAGGTATAAAGACAATTATGTAAAATCCAGAAAACTACTAATTCTATTAGCATTACAGATATTTTAACAAATGAACCTACTACGCAGTGGTTAAAAGTCTGGCTCCAAAGTCATTCAGACATGGGTTTGAAACCTGGCAAAATAAAGTTTCTAATTCTTAGTTTCTTCTTATTTAAAGTATGGAAAATAATAATGATTCCCTTACAGTGTTAATGGAAGTACGGGATCTGTCCAGAAAAAAATCCAGCCATTGTTAATATAATGAGAACAGTTTGCACGACATCAATGTAACCCGGCAGCCAAGGAGAGTGGACTGGAACGCACATGTGTGAACAATGATGACTTCACTGTACAAGACAGTGGGGGCAGTAGATGGCGTTGAGTGAGCATGTGTACTGGGTGGCCATCTCATTCAAAATGACTGAGTGAGTAGAGCAATGAATCTGCATCGGATTTTGCGTTAAGCTTGAATATTCCTCTCCAGAAACTATTTGGATGGCTCAGAAGGCTGTAGCTATGGGCGACTGGTGATTGGCAGCTTCCTCATGTCACTACACCTGCTCACACATCACTTTTCAAGCAGCATTTTTTCACAAAACATCAAATCACCCAGGTGACTCAGCCCCGCTACAGCCCAGATTTGGTGCCCTATAACTTCTGGCTTTTCCCAAAACTAAAATCACCTTTGAAAGGGAAGAGATTTCAGACTGCTGATGAGATTCAGGAAAATACAATGGGGCAGCTGATGGTGACTGGGAGAACTGTATGTGGTACCAAGGTGCCTTCTTTGAAGGGGACCGCGGCATCACTGTCCTACGTACGATGTTTCCTGTATCTTCTTCAATAAATGTCTCTATTTTTCATATTACATGGCTGGATACTTTCTGGACAGACCTCACATTAAATGAGATAGATGATGGGCTTACCATAATATCTGGCACACTGTATTATACAGTACATGGCATATAGCTATAAATATCAGATATAAAAATCTCACAAAATTGGTATCAAACTGTGTATGCTATGGTATTTTAATACAGTTCATTGTATATGCAATCATGCTTTACTGTTTTTGAAAGTATATAATTCTAATTAAAAAGTGGAAGCTGTCACAAATCCCTTTAGTTTTTTAAAAATTTCTTTTTGTATTTTTATTTTGAAATATACTTCCTAATTTTAGAAGTGACATTTGGTTGCTGTTATTATTGTTTTTGATAAACAGTTTTATTGAGACATAGTTCACTTACCATACAATCTACCCATGTAAAGTATATAATTCACTGGATTTTGGTATACAGGGTTGGGCAAAAGTAGGTTTACAGTTGTGAGTATGCGAAACAGAGTTTACTCTTGTATTACTGTATTCTTTTCCATACAAACAACTGTAAACCTACTTTTGCCCCACCCTGTATTTACAGACATGTGACAGTATCACCACAATTTTAGAACATTTCATCACAAAAAACCCTACAACCCCCCCCAAACACCTATACTCTTAGGTATCTCCCCAATATCCAGCCCTAAGCAGCAATTGATCTACTTCCTACATTTGGCTGTTCCATCTTCTGGTTATTTTGAATAATGCTGCTATAAACATTCAGCACAAGTTTTTGTGTGGACATGTTTTCATCTCTTTTGGTTATGCAGCTAGTAATGGAATTGCTGGGTCACAGGGTAACTCTATGTTTAACTTTTTGAGAAACTGCCAGACTGTTTTCCAAAGTGGCCATACCACTTTACATTCCCACTAGCAATGTAGGTGGTTTCCAACTTCTCTACTCCCTTACCAACACTTGTTATCTGACTTATCTGACTTTTTATTTCTAAACATTTTAGTGGATGTGGAATGGTATCTCATTGTGATTTTGATTAGAGTGAATATTAATGAAATAGAGAATACAAAAACAATAGAGGGGGGAAAAAAATCAGTGAAACCAAAAGGTGGATTCTTTAAAAAGATCAAATTAGCTACTCCGACCAAGAAAAGAAAAGGTTCCAATTACTAGAATCAGAAATGAGTGAGGAGAAATTGCAACTGACCTTACAGAAATAAAAAGGATTACATGGATTACAAAGGAATACTGTGAACAACTGTATGCCAACAAATCAGATAGATAAAATGAGTAAATTCTCAAAAAGATACAAATTACTGAAATTGACTCAAGAAGAAACAGTATGAATAGACCTATTTATTATAAGAGACTAAATTAGTAACCAAAAAACTAACCACAAAGAAGAGCCCACATACAGATGGCTTCACTGCTGAATTCTACCAGACATTTGAAAAAGAATACTAAAATAAAAACCCAACTAAAATATCACTTCCCATGAAGAATTATCTGATTAAGAAAATTAGTACTAATTCTTCATAAACAATTTCAAAAACCGGAGAGGTCAAACAGTTTGCAAGTGGAAAGGCAGAATTTAAATCCAGGAGATATGGCTCCAGAGTCTATACTCTTGACCACTACATTAAACCCTCTCTCTGAATAACTGAAAAAAATTGAACACATTATACAGGATATCAAGTTGTTCTTTTGTGTTACCCAACTTTTTTAGTTTACTTTGGTATTTGTGATTTATATCTGGTCTATATAGAATACAAAATGGTTGATCTGGAGAATCAGGAGAAAATTATTTGCATAATCGAAAATGTTACTGATTTCATTCATGGAGCAAAAGCATGGCACCTACTAGAACTACTTATACATCTCTCAATTTTTTTAAACCTCATCAGAAGATCTATTTTATTGATTTTAGAGAGGAAGGGAGAGAGAGGAAGGGGGAAGGGAAGGGAAGGACGAGGGATAGACGGATGGAGAGATGGAGAGAGAGGGAGAGGGAGAGAGGTGGGGGGGGGAGAGAGGGAGAGAGAGAGAGAGAGAGAGAGAGAGAGAGAGAGAGCGCAACACTGATTGGCTGCCTCACATACACTCCCCGATCAGGAAACAAATCCACAACCCAACCTAGGTATGTGCCCTGACCAGGAATCAAACCCACAACCCTTTGATGTACAGGGTTCAACTAACTGAGCCACCCGACCAGGGCTCTTCATATATTTTTATTTCAATGATTTCTCACAACAATCCCATGAGAAAGGTATTATTATTATTCCCATTTTCTAGATGAGAATACTGAGACCCAAAGCAGTCACCAATATAGCAAATGGCAGGACCTGGATTTAAACCCCAATCCATCCATAAGAGCCTCCTTTCCACTATAGAAAGTCCCCTCTAGTGTGGTCCACCATCTCATGCTTGACCCCTGTGACAGCTCTTGGAGAGCAGATGAGCAGTCTTCTTATTCACCTGTGTGCCTTCTCTGGCGGATGGGCAAGAAATGGGTATGCTCCTTCACTGTCTGCTGAGTAAATAAACAGCTGTTCAAAAATGCCTGTTAGTAACCCTTCAATTTAAATACTAAATTCCCACTCAATTACTGTTTAGTGTGGGAAAGATGAACAGTAGGTTCTCTTGTTTAGCAGATTTAATATACAGGGGTAGGCAAAAATAGCTTTATAGTTCTAAGTATGCAAATAGTGTTATTTATTAATTACTCTATTATTTACTTGTATTATTTCCATACGAACTGTAAGTCTATTTTTGCCCACTCCATATATGCAATCACACACTGCATTAACATTTCAGTCAATGATGGACACATATACAACTGTGGTCTGAAATAATTATAATAAAGCTGAAACATTCCTATTGCCTAGTGACTGCATTCCTTATGTGTTGGTAGTAATGCTGGTCGACATCTGCTGTTATTTTAGCTCCAAGTGATTAGACAGTGATTAGACATTACATATAACTTACTAAGTGATCATCTAGATAAATCTCATGCCTGTCTCACACCATACATAATTAGATTATTATTGACCATATTCCTTATGCTGTACTTTCTATTCTACAACAAATAATTTGTACTGCTTTTTAAATCTTCACCTGAGGACACTTTTTCATTGCTTTTAGAGAGAGAGGAAGGAACTGAGAGATACATCAATGTGAGAGAGAAGCACCAATTAGCTGCCTCCCTTCATGTGCCCAGACCAGGGATCACATGTGTCCAAACCAGCAACCTAGGTGTGTGCTCGGACTGTAATCAAACTTGCAACCCTGCGGTTACAGGATGATGCTACAACCGAGCCACACCAGACAGGGCCAATTTTTACTTCTTCATCCTATCACCTGTTTTAGCGATACCACCAACCGCCACCTCCCCAATTTGGCAACTGTCAAAATGTTCTCTGTATCTATGAATCTGTTCCTGTTCGGCTTATTTAGTTTTTTAAATTGTTGATAGATATGTATTTACTGCCATTTTATTTTCATATTTTTAACCTTTTTTCTTCTTCTTCAAGAAGATCCTTTAACATTTCATTTAATACTGGTTTGGTGGTGAACTCCTTTAGCTTTTTCTTGTCTGGGAACTCTTTATCTGTCCTTCCATTCTAAATGATAGGTTTGCTGGGTAGAGTAATCTTGGTTGTAGGTCCTTGCTTTTCATCACTTTGAGTATTTCCTGCTATTCCCTTCTGGCCTGCAAAGTTTCTGTTGAGAAACCAGCTGACAGTCGTATGGGAGTTTCCTTGTATAACTGCTTTTCTCTTGCTGCTTTTAAGATTATTCTTTGTCTTTAATCTTTTGCATTTTAATTATGATGTGTCTTGGTGTGGGACTCTCTGTGCTTCCTGGACTTAATATCTATGTCCTTCACCAGGTTAGGAAAATTTTCTGTCACTTTTTTCAAATAGGTTCGAAATTTCTTGCTAACTTTCTCCTTCCAGCACTCTCCTGTGAACACTGGTATGCTTAAAGTGGTCCCAGAACTATTCACATTTTTTGAGATTCTTTTTGCCATTCTGACTGGGTGTTTTTTTGTTCCCCATATTCCAAACTGCTGATTTCATTCTCAGCTTCATCTACTGTGCTGTTGTTAACTCCCAGTAAAGTACTTATTTCAGTTAGTGTACCCTTCATTTCTGACTGGTCCTTTTTCATGCTGTTGAGGTCCTCACTAAGTCCACTGAGCATCCTTCTAACCAGTGTTTTGAACTTTGTCTGCATCTAGTAGATTGCTTATTTCCATTTTGTTTAGTTCTTTTTCTGGAGTGTTGTTTTTCTTTTCCTTCACTTCAGACATGTTTCTTTGTCTCATCATTTTGGCAGCCTCCTTGTGTTTGTTTCTATGAATCAGATAGAACTGCTATGTCTCCCAGGCTTGGTAGAGTGGCCTAATGTATTAAGTGTTCTATAGGGTCCAGTGGCACAGCTTTCCCGGTCCCTGAAGCTGAGCACTTGAGGTGTGTCCTATGTGGGTATGTACACACCCTTCTGTTGTAGTTGATCCCTGATTGCTGCTGGCACATCAATGGGAGGGATTACTCTCAGGCCTATTAGCTGCAAGGACTGGCTGCAACCATCAACCTTCAATCATGGTGGAGGATCAGCTGCAAAGGGGCCCACTCCACAAAGCAAGACTTATTTAGTGGGGTTCTTGTGCCTTCTGAGTTCACCCCTTGAGCATGTTGTTTGTGGAGGTGGTTGGGTGGCAATGCTTCAGTGTGGTCTGAAGCTGTCCACTGGGTGTGCTGGCTCTAGGGCTTCTCAAGAGGTACAGGCCAAGGTCAGCAACCACCAATGTTCTTTTGACACCCGGCATGAACTACAAAGTGATCTGCAGATGGCTGCTATTTGTGCTGGGCTTGGAGGTGCCCAGGAGAGGGCCAAGCTGTGAACCAAGGCTGGCTGCTGCTGGTGCTGAGGCTGGGGCCACTTAGTGAGAGGTATGGGGCATGCTGAGGAAAGATGCTGCTTGTTTGAAAGATTTTAGGAAAATCTGGAGTAAGATCCTAGACAGGTCATTCGTATGAAAAAGCCACTGGAAACATATTGGCTGGTCCTGACACTGGGGTGGAGCAGGCCCCAGGGAATCACCACGGCAGGGTAAACAGTATGAGCTATGTTGATGGAATCTCAGATACAGTGCCTGCCTGCCTGCTCTGTGGGGAGCAGATCTCAGAAAAAAACCTCTGGGAGAAAGCTGCCCCTCCCAGCTCTTGTCCACATGCCAGACAATTCAGTTCCTCCCCATATGCCCCTAGTCCCCTTCAAACTGCTGCCCCAGCCCCGGAGCTCAGAGAGAATGTGTCTGAGTAAGAGTGTGCTTGGACCCTTTAAGAAGTGCTTGGAACTCCAAAAGTCCTCCGTCTCCCTTAGCCTCAATTCCCACTGGATTTATGGCCAGAAGTTATGGGAACTTCTTTCTGGCACTGGAACCCTGGGCTAGGAGGCCTAGGGTGGGGCTGGAATACCTCACTTCACACCGTGGGGACCTCTGCAGCCGAGATACCCCTCCCAATTTGTATCCACACCTGGGTGTGGGACCAGTGAGTTCCATGTCTCTGCCCCTCCTACCTGTCTTGATTTGGCTGCTTCTTTAATTCCCTAGTTGTAAGACTTCCATTCAATCAGATTTTAGGTGGTTCGGAATGACAGTTTTTCTGTAGTTTAGCTGTAATTTTGATAGGTTGTGGGAGGAGGCAAGTATCGTGTTTACATATGCCGCCATCTTGCCTGGAAATCATCACCATTGGTGTGTGAAGAATTTTATAATTAGTGTATGCATGCCATAAAGTGGAAAAGGTTGAAAATTGCTGGACAATACCATATAGCCCAGGTGTGCATATGGTAGGTAGGCTAGACCATCCAGGTTTATGTAAGTACACTCTATGATGTTTGTACAACAAAATCACCTAACAATGAATTTCTCAGAACATATCCCCATTAAGCAGTGCATGACTGTAGTTATAATATATAGTTCGAAGTTATGCTCAAAATTTCAAAGAACACACGCATCACTTCTTGACCTTTTGGCTGAGACCAAGTACAAAGAACACATGCACACTTATCCCTCAAAATAATAGGGAGCAAATCCAGGGAATATTTTAAATAGGAAGATAGCATTTGCACTCTTATTGAAAATGCCTTCTATTATTTTGGAAATAATAGAACTAAAACTGTAATTTTTTTGCCATGGGAAACAATAGTTGCACTAAGTTAACACTATATGAAATTCAATTTCCTGAAGGAAATAAGGTACCTGACAAAAAAATTTTGCTAGCAAATTTTCTGAATGCATACACAAAATATATTAACCTATAAGTTACTATTGGTTAGCCCTATAGATTATTAAACTAAATTCCTCCTCTTAAAGAATTAATGACTTCTTTACGGCAGTGATCCACAACTAGTCTCTAAATCAGCCTCCGGTAGAAACTGTATCAAATGAAAAATAACCCTAAATATTTGAAAGCCCATTGGTTTTAAAGGTAATTATTCCTATCAGAAACTAACTAAAAAAAATAACTACAAACATTTTAATAGCTGGTAGATCTTTCAAAAATATAATACTAAAAAATGTGTGAAATCCATCTGTTATTACCTTTAGTTAATGTAATTATTATTTGCTGGAGGAAAGGAATGATTAGTTACACTGTTTCCTTAAAGTTAATGGCTGATCTAAAATCTGAAAAATCTGCTCACTACTTTTTTATTGGTTTAAACTGGCATGTATGTACTTAGTTTTTATTTTTAAAAATACTTTCTGTAAATGTCCATGCTTTCATAAACTTGCGTTTTTGCCCTAGAAATATGAGTGCTGGTTCAAGAATATAAATCTGAAGCGTTCTAATGGTTCCTGGTTGTAGTATGATGCATAGTTTATTGGAGCTTTGGAAGAAGTGACATGGAACTGAGTCACTGTGTGCTTTTGCCAAGTATTGATGTACTTGTTTTTGAACCTTGGTTTCCTCACGTATGACATGGGAAGAGTGATCATACCAGCCTCAAAGGTTGTTGTGATGACTGAAGACCTTGCATATGACCTGGTACAAAGTGAAAAGATCTGGCCCTATTTCCCTCCTTTATACCTCAAGTTGTCTGAACATACCAAGCTATTTCATGTCTTTTTATAGGTTTTCTGACTTATGTCACCCTACTTCCTTGTTTCTGCCCGACAAATGTCTGTCTGACATTCAAGACCCACCTCCTGGATCACCTTCCTCACAGAGTTGTGCTTCTCACCCTGTTTTAAAATGACTTTTTAACCAGGCTCTGAAAATGCTAAAGGAAGGACCAATGACTCTTTCACCTCCACATTTCTAGGCTCTTAGCAAAATCCCCAGTACATAGTAGATGGTCAATGATGACTACAGAATGCACAGAATCAAGTTTTCCATCATACCACAATACTAACAAAGTGTCAAATGTGGAATAAACTAAGATAGAGCTTTGGAGTTAATGCTGTACTCACATGTTTGATAAACATTAGATTCCTGTAGTTCAAGGTGAAATTTTTGTTTTTATTTATTTAAAAAAAGATTTATTTACTTTTAGAGAGAGGGGAAGGGAGGGAGAAAGAAAGGGAGAGAAAAATCAATGTGTGGTTGCCTCTTGTGTGCCCCCTACTGGGGACCTGGCCTGCAACCCAGGCATGTGCCCTGACTGGGAATGAACCAGTGACCCTTTGGTTCGCAGTCCAGTGTTCAATCCACTGAGCCACACCAGCCAGGGCTCAAGGTGAAATTTTTAAAAGTCACCTACTGTATGCGGCTAGGCTACCCTACTCATGCAAAGGAACACAGGAGTAAATGTTCTTGTCATTTTCATTTTTTTCTTCTATGGCAGCATTCTGCTTTGGATTTAGATTATATGCTGACCTCATTGGGACTGTTTTTTTTTTTTTTTTTAAAAAAAGCACATTGATGTACTTTTCCTTTCAAAAGCAAGGGTGCCAGCTATTGTGCTAGCCCCTGTCACTCACCTCAGCCACCTGCTGGGTCCCCACTCTGTTCTGAACCAGCCCCTCCATATTTGTAGCCATGGTGAAGCAAGATCATTAGAGAACCTGTTTGGAAAGATGCAGCAACTTCTATCAGGTGGGGAGAAACCAAGCTACTTGAAATATATCAGCAATCAAAATTCATCTTTGATACTGTCTTGTGTAGATTTTGCCCTCTGCAGAAAACACAGCTAGCAGGCTAAGCATATCTGGATAAGCTGCACCAGATTCAATTATAGGTACCAAAATTAATTAGTAGAAACATTTCAATTTGGAAACAAGACTTCCCCTGGTAAATATAGACAAAGATGAATTTGGAACTTTAATTATGAGGTCTCTTGGGTTGTAACAGCTTGGTTCACCTCTTAGGGAGGTGGGAATCACACCTTTTTGTTTAGCTCCCTGTCGCATTATGCTGAATAAGAAGGTGGCTATCTGAGGAAAGTGTGAGATCAACTTCAAATACAGAGCACTCGACTGCTATCATCAACTATACTTCTGTTACTAGTGGCAGTGTGAGAACACTGTCCAGGTACTCATACACCTCACTCTTAATATTAACACTAACAAAGAAGAAAAGGAGACTGCATTACTAAAGTGGGCTAAGAACATGATACTCATAAATTTGTCAATTCATATCTTTAGGTGTTCATTAAAGTAGAAAAACAGACAATTCACTTCCTATGAATAGAAAAAATAGTGTGATCATTTGTAAAAACTGAGGAAAATTATCTAAAGACCAAAAATGCTGCTAGGCTTCTGGGTCAGGATCACTTGAGTACTAACTAGCCTTTTGATGAAACAGAGCCCCTGGTCTTTTCAGGTCATAAAACCTAGCTACCCTGAACAGTCCCTAAACTCTTTCCATTATAATACTCTCCCACAAAGAATCCAGGATAAAGGGATTCCACTTTGTACCTAATTCCTGGACAAACCAGAAAAACGTCATTATTGGCTGTACATGTCTCATGGTTAATAGGAGAACAAAACTCTGGTATTTATTTCCAGCATTTACATTTACAAACTGGATGGGACTACTACTGAGTGTATAATATACATAATGCATATACAGTTCATTTGCTTGGCCCTTTCTCAATTACAAATTTTGCAATTTAATTTTACAAACACTTCCCTATAGTTCTTACTTAAAGCATTATAAGCCCTGATCTCTATGAAGCTCTTTCATTCTCTTGTGACTTTCTCTACTACTCTATCCACTATTAGAGAGCCCCTTCTAAGATCATAATTCCCCTTCAGATTATTTTGCCAAAAGTGCTAATGAGAGAGACATGGGAGCATGAAACTGTGACTGACAAATATAAAATAACTGGCCCCTGCCTTCAAGGAGTCAAAATCCTGTAAGAGCAGGTACTGTGCCAACTGCCACAGGATACCAGGTCATCTTCACATAGAATACATGGTCTGAATTATGGAGGTAGTGCTTCTGTTTATTTACTCTTTTTAATAAGTAGTTAAGTAGTTAAGACTTTAAACTGTTATTTTCTTTTCCTTGTTTATAGAAGAAAAAGTGTAGAGAAACACCCTGGTCTTTCCCCCTACTTACAGTTTGGTTCCAACTATTAGAAATAGAGGAAAAAAGCATCACTTCACATGTACAAGAAAAGTCAACTGTTGTTAAAAGCACAATTACTGCATGTGAAGAGTCTAGAGTTTCATTTTTCTTCCCCTCAAAATAGAGCTCTCGAAAGACTAAAATGGGTAAAAATAGGCAATAGTATTATATATTAAGAAATAAAATCCATACATGCATGCAGCTGCAACTATTAAATTTTTTTTAAAAGAGAGAGGGAGGGAGAGAAACATAGATGGAAGAGAGAAACACTGACTGGTTGCCTCCTGTAAGTGCCCCAACCAGGGACCAAAACCAGAACCCAGGCATGTGTCCTAACTGGGAAATCAAACCCACGACCTTCCGGTTTACTGGATGGTACTCCAACCAGCCGAGCCACACCGGCCAGGACTGCAACTATTAGTTTTATCCTTTTTAAGTGTTATTAGCATTTCTGTTGTTATTAACTGCAGTTATCATTAGGGAATATTATTACTGAGTAGTATAGACATAAGAGTACTAGAAAGGCCTATCTTTCTATTGACTTTCCCTAAAAGAGGTAGCTTGATCTTTCAAATTTTAAGTTGAAGTGGATTTAACAGATGACTGCTTGCCTGATAAAGATGACTAAGTAACTCAGAAAACTGTCTGTACTGACTCACTTTAACACTAAATTTACAGGACCAATCAACCTCATGTAGAGCTTGGGGGCT
>VMDR010022407.1:0-16225 GCA_007922815.1 Macrotus californicus | reverse complement strand
TTGATGTTTTCTTTCTCACACACACACGTATGCATATGTATGTATATATGTACATGTTTGTATGTATATATATGTAGGTATTTGGGATTATAGGGTAAATTTTTTTTACACATTATTAATGATTAGTTTTTCAAGTTCCTGATTATTCAAAAATGTATTCTAATTATAAGGAGCTACCTTAATTTACTTAATTATTCTTAATTTTCTTGTCATTGAATTTTTGCTTCCAATTTTATTTAGATATTTTAGTATGAAAATAAAATACTATATAATAAAATAATAATTGATAATACAATTGATTTTATATCTCTATTTTTTCTGGTTTATTATTTCCAAGATGTCAGATGCTGGGTTAAAGGCCATAAACATTTATAGACTCTTGATGAATATTGCCAGCTTGCACTTCAAATAGATTTTTCAATTTAAATCTCCAACAGAAATATAGGAAGAGATTTTTAATTTAAATGAGAAATGTAATTATTGAATGGGAGTTAACATTTAGGAATGTCTGCATTTCTTTATTTGGGAACCTTCCACCCTTTTGGCATTATAAAAGTTTTTGGTTTGCCTGTTTTTTACATTAACTGTTTTTAATGAGTAGGCATGAATCAAAATTAAAAGAATTTGCCATGGACTACCAAAGTAGTTTTCAATTAAAAAAGTAACAGGATCATTAAAAATATGTAAAATATTAAATAAGAGAGGGTGTTAGTTATCATTGAGCTCAACTTTCTCCTTTATTCAAAATTTGGTCATTTAGTAAGCAGCTGTTATATGTTAACTCTGTAATCTAATTGAGAAGACAAGAAAAGTGCATAATTAACTGTGATATAATTCCATATATACTAAAGAAAGTAACAGTCAAAATGTAATGAAACATAAGGGTGTAGAGGAATGTTTAACTTTTATCTGGAAGATGTAGCCAGAAAAAACTTTTCAGAAAACATGATTCCTTAAAAAATGAATTGTTTTTTCAGAAGAGGGAAAAAGATTTTCTGGGACTGAGCATCATTAAAGAAATTCAAGAACACACAACTTGCTCAGTACTACTTACTGGCAGTAAGGTGTGACTGGGACATAGACGACTGCAGATGTAGTGTTAATATCAATTTTTCAATGTCATCTTAAAAAGGGTTGACTTATTCTACAGTCAAAGACTTGCCATTGAAGAGTTTTTGAGCGGGGACATAATTCTTTCTGCATTTGTATTCTAGTTAGGAGAGACTGGAGACAAGATGGTGATTATTAGTGTTGTCCAAATGAGATGATAAGAACTTGAACCATGTAAAGTGTTAGGAAGACTGTGTTCATATCAGGTGACAGAGTAAAATGTATATCCAGCCCTACCAATCAATCAGCAAATATTGATCAAGCACAGGCTAGGTGTCAGTACTCTCAGTGCTGGACAAATAAGTTCTCGCCCATTGAGCTTCCATTTCCTTAAGAGCACTGAGCAATCAACAAATAACTAAGTATTAAACAATTCCTGATGATGATGGGCACAATGGTCAGAGCACCATGAGAGTAAGGGTAGGGGGTTTTCTTAGTTAAAATGTCATAGCAGATGCCACACGAAGGGTGAGGGAAGCCAACCATGTGAAGAGGCAGAGTTCCCTCACTCACAGAGGGGATGGAAAGGGAGAAGGCCTTCAGTGAAGAACTGTAAAAGGCCGAACAGATAACTAACTGGAAAGGCTGGATAGTGGAGGTGCTAGTCATAGAGCCTTCAGGGTCACTGCCCTTGACTACAAATCCAAGCTCTGCTCCTTATCCTTCAAAACCTCAGCCTGCCCTATACAATGAGAGTAACAATGGGCACGTGTATGAACTTGAGTACAATGACTGCAGCTAGTAAAAACGCAGTGGAAGGAAGTTGCCATCACCACCACAACCATCATCATCATCATGAGAAAGAGAGAGAAATTAGGCCCTTCAAGTCTTTGTTTTAGGTGACTGGGAAGTGAGATAAACACCCAGAATAGGAGTATTTTGTGGTGTTCAGATAGTGACTCTGCTTTGAGGGAGCTGTTGGAAATGCACTGGACACTTGGATCTAGAGGTCAGGAGAAAGGTGAGCAACATAAGGCATGTAAGACCCTGGCTTTGCTCAATAAAGCTAGAGAAAAATGAAGGTGAGAAACTGGAAATGTAGCATTTCATGAGGGCAATCGTCTCTTTTTTTAAGAAATAATTGTTTAAAGAAGTTTTTTTTCCTTCTTAATAATTTAAAACCTACCTACAATTTACATCTACTAGCCCTGGTCCAACTTTCTGGAAATATGCAGAATAAGAGTAATCACTTCTAAATCATAGCTTTTCAAATATTCGGAAAAAGTATGTTTCGATTCCCAGTCTTCATCTGGGAAACATGATCACAAATATTTCCATCATTCTTCAGATATTGAGTTTTTATATCCTTTTATCATTCTAATTGCTTTTTGTATGCAATTTAGTTTGTTTTTGCCTAGAACTAACAAAGTATTCAAAATGTGATTTGACCACCTAATTAGTTTCAACCTATTATTTTTGTCTGTCAAGTCCTTTATTACCTTGATTCTGTCATGTAGCATATTAGTCAATTCTTTCAACTTTGTGTTGTATACCAATTAGACAAGTATGATTTTTAAATCTTTAGCCAAGTTGGGACTATTTCTGCCGTGACTGGTAGGTAGACGTGAAATGCTTGGCTTCATTTGAGAAGGGCATGTTGTTGTGCTTACAAGTTCTGCTTTAAGATGTTGAGAGATGTGACCGTACAGAAGCCTAAAGGAACAAAAAAAGGAGATGAAATAAAAACTACTTGATATGGAGGCTGGGAGCTATAAAATCTTTGGATCTCTTTGGTGGGATTTATTTGGGACCACCTCTATAACTTCTTGATGATGATGATGATGATGGTGGTGGTGATGGTAATAATAAAAATAATATTAATAGGTCAGTGGGCATTTACCTTGGGTCAGACACTATGATAAGTGCTGAAATTCACTTATTTCTTACAGAAACCTTGTGAGGAAGCATTACTATTATTTTCACCCCCTTTTTTTCAAATGAGAAAGTTGAGCTTCAGAGTAATTAAGTAATGTGCCCCGAGTCACACAGAAAATGAGTGAATCTGGGATTTGAATCCAAGCAGTGTAATTCCAAAGACATGGTATTATACTGCTTCATTTTATGACTAATTATTACTTCTTAGTCTGTGTCACTTTCAAGACCGGTTACCTTTAGTTTAAGCGATGTTTTTCACAAAGAAACAAACATATTATTACTAGATTCATAAAAATGATTAGAAAAGATAGCTAAGTTAGGATGATGATTCTGAGCAGCATGCTGGGCTCTCTCACTAGCTCAGTCATTCTTCCAACACACTACTCTCACAATGCACAGGAGCAAACATGTAAACAATGACAATGACATGAACCTTCAGAATGTCTTAAACTATTTAAAGCAAAAAATTAAATGCGTGAATACCAAAAAATTAGTGCCTCTGTTGTTGGAAGGGAAAGGGAATAAATTTAGGTTACAAAGACTCTTGCTGTATAAAGTTCTGAATCCTTATGTTTCCGTATTACGGTTTGGACTTCTGAGGCAAAATCGACAGTGCCTCCAATGGCCATCGAACTCGGACACGGGATATAACCAAGTAGCAAATATTTCATTTGATTGTGTTAATAGAGTCCAGGAAACACTCAATATGTACTCAGAGATTTAGTGTTTAAATGGATCTATTGACATACTTAAATAAACTCACAAAATTTATAAGCATTTTTTTGTAAAGATAAATTGGAGAAATCAGAAACTTTTATTAATAAGGTTAACACCACTTTGCTACATAAATAATTAAATGTATATATACCTTATAAATATTAGTACTTAAATCAGAGAAATTTTTCTGAGATCTTTGCACAAGGATACCCTCTTTAGTTGAACAAAATGAGAAGTAAACCATGATCCAGGGCAAAACAAACAAACCAAAAAGATCTGCTGAGCTGAAGAGACCGACTTTCAAAATGCACATTAAAAAGCTGCTAGGTAGAATTTAAATAGCTTCATTATTTTACCTTTTCCTGCAAACCACCCTAAATAATCTAACTACACCGTGGACCAATCGCTTGGCCAATTTCTATATGATTAAAGTCATATGCCTTCAAATCTATTGGTAGGGAGAATGCTTTTAAGAGGCCTTCCTGGCTGTATCTTTTTATACTTGTGTAACTTAAAAATGACCAGGCAGAAGTTTTTCTTTTTTTTAAATTGCTTTGCCAAGTTTCAGCTTTGAGAACATTTTTATGACTGATTTATTAAATCTGAAAACCAGAAGTTTATAATGGAAATTGTCATAAAGCCCTAACTCAAGCATTGCTAGCAGGTACTCTGAAGAATGGGAATGCTGACGGACCCTCCGCTGAGGTGTTTCTAGAACACCACTTAAGGAATTTGGTCACATGTTCATTTATTTATTTTTAGGTGACTAATCTTCAACCATTCTAGCAGAAATTCTTGTTCTGTTGACAAAAAGGAAGCACATAGCAGTTTGGCTATGAATCATACCTTCTGTTGTCATTATTAATTTTAAGGACACATTCAAAGGAGCTTCGTCTGTAACATTTGCACCCTGGGAAACAACAAAAAAAGTAATCTGTGCTTATCTTTTAGGCTGACAGAGGAGATTTATGGCAACTAAAATGATTCCAAATTGACCAGGGAGATTTATTGGAAATGAAATTATTAGAAATCCCTATTCCTTTTTAAGATATTTAGAAATTATACCTAAGCGGAACATTTTTGCTTTAGTTTCAGAAATACAAACTTCTGGCATTGCTCATCATTAGAATTTTTCCCCGAAGGCTTTGGCTTTATTAGCAGCTTAAGAGTATATTTAGCACTGTCATATGTGAAATCTCTTCACTCTGTTAAACTAATATGGGATAAAATGTCTTTTTTTACAGTGTTACTCATTCATTATATAAAAATGAAAGCAACCACTTCAGTGTGGATCCAGAGCTACTAACTATTTTTATGACAAAGAGGGGTGACAATACATATCCTTTAGGCACACAAGAGTGTTATATAAGAGTCATTAGTATAATTGATATCCATAGAAAGAGTGTTTTATCCAACATGATTAAAATGTGCAATACATTATCCAGGTTCCAGCATTCCAGCTGCTATGTTGTAATCTTTACTTTGATAGATATCTGGTGAAAAATAAAATTATCCTTGTTACAAAGGTAATCTTCTACTACTTAAGGCTGGGAGACTGTGAGACAGTTGCATGTGCTTCAGCCATTCATGCATGATTTTTGCCTGTGTGCTGTGTTCTGCTGTGGATCCCTGAACCCCAGAAAGATAAGTAGAAAAGGCCTCTCTAACACAAAACTTCTTGGTGGACTAGGAGAAAGCCTGGGTTCTACTTCTATGCTTACGTCAAATCCTTCCTGTAGGGAACAACTTTAAATGCCTACAGTAATGCTCCTATCAGAAAAGCAAATCATAGAGCCTAAAATTTTAAATTGGTTTCAAGTTGAGAGTAACTTCTTAAAGGCAAATGACTCAATTACTTTAAAAGGGTGTTTCTGCACACTATGCATACATTGATTGATTTATTCCTTTTAGAGGTACTTATTGATTACCTTCTCGGCACTAAAGTTTAGCCAGGTGCTGGGAGCCAATAGAGCTGCAAGCCCGCAGATTTCCTCTTAGATTAGCAAGTCAAGAAAGGAAAAACAGGGGGGCATGCGGCACGTCCGATTTCCCTGTTTGGTACTCAGAACTGTGTGTTAAGAGGTGGAAGCAGGGTATATGCTTTCAAGCGGGGAGCCTCCCCAAACAGAATTTATTTATAAAAGCTTGTGCATTTATTCTTACATGTTTAAACTTCAGGCACCTTCAAAGTGCTCTCCATCTGTTGCGATACAGCTATCGAGACATTTTTCCCACTGCTCAAAACAGTATTTGAACTCATTGATTGTGATGCCTTTTAGTGCTTCTGCCGTTTTTTGTTTCACCTCTTTCACATCGGCAAAATGTTTCCCTTTGAGGACTTTTTTCATCTGGGGAAACCAAAAAAAATTTCCCTGGGGAGAGATTGTGTGAATAGGGAGGTTAGGGCAAGGGGATCATGCCATTTTTTTGGTCGAAAACTGCTGAACACTCAGTGCAGTGTGGGCAGATGGGTTCATAAATCACCCATCATGCAATGGGCAAACCCTTGAAAGAGTCTTCCAAAAAAAAATCACTGAAGCCAATGCAGCCTCTCACAACGTCAGCTGGTGCAGTGATACAGGTGAGTTCCTGGAAGAGTCACCTAGCAGCGGAAGCCTGTACTACGAGGGGACTGCTCTCCAGAAGATGATTTTGGATTTTTGGGGTCCCCCTTCTTACACTACTAACCCGACACCTATAATAGTGTCTCTAAGTTGTTGTCATTTTTCCCTTTTGCATATATGTGTGATAGTAGCAATGCTGAAAGCTGAAAAAAAAGGTCACAGGCTGGGGATAATGCGACATATCCAGGAAAGTAAAGTCGGTGGGTGAAGAAGCCAGTGTCTGATTCTCAGCTACGTGCCCCATCTGCTGGGGCAGACGTTTTAAACCGGCGCGCTGCGCGAATTGTGAAAACCTGCTGTGTCTGACTCTTGAATCAGGGGCACTGACTGCTTTCCCTTTAGATTATCAAATAAAACAATGACAACAGTCAACACAGCGATAGCTGTCCGGTGTGAATGAATCAAAATTACATAGTTTTTGTCAGAATGGCAAAAAATATAATATACTTTTTGGCGTGCCTCAGAATTTTAGTAATTAGTTTATGTGTGCCGAGAGATGAGGAAGGTTGAAAATTGCTGTGGCCGGGCAAGGAGTTCTGTCGGAAACTGCTCTGATAATCAGAAGTTTCACTTTCTTCTCTTCAACTGGCCTACACTATTGTTGAGAGGAGCAAATGAAATAAAATATGTGAAACTGCTTTGCGAACAAGCCATAAAGTGCTTCATAGATCTATGATGTCATTTTAATTTTTGTCGACTACCTTCTGTGTTGTGGGCCTTGTCAATGAATAGGAGATACATTCTGCTGCCATCCAGGTTACAAATGCCCTTCCAGTGGAGGAGGTATCGGCTTACTTTTAGGATCCTGGATATCAAGAAACATCAAAGTGATGAATAACTAAAAATCATGTAAATTGCTCAGCAATTACACGATCTTGTCTGTTTTTGATATGATAGAGTAACAGTAAGTCACCAGTGTTTCAGAAGGTAAATTAAAAATAAGAGGCACTATTAGATTAACCAGATTTAGGTCAAAACTTTATAGGATGAAATAATGGACCAAAATGTGTATTAGGGATATTGACTTTTTTAACCTGCTTCTCATTTGCCTGTATGTGATTAAATGTTTTTATTTGTGAATAGGAAACTAATGATATGGCATAGAATTCCTTTTGCTTCCCAAGATGGTCAGATTCCATTAGGTTGTTAGTTGACATTTTTACCTCCACGTTCCCCACCCCCTTCCTCATGTACCATTCTTTTCGCTGTGCTACAATAGGCTGCTGGCTCATCCCCCTGCCTCACCCCAGCATGATCTCTTCTCAGCTTTTCCTTCTTACAGTGTATCTGTCACTGGCGGTCCCAGAATGCAGTAACTTGTATTCCCTACCAGTGTCCTAAAAAGTGACTCTATCCCACCTGTCATTTCTTCATCACTGTCCTAGTGATTTTGTGTTATTGCTGCTGTGTGCTGGTCCACACGATGTTTCCTTGCACCTTGAGATGGTGAGATTTTCTGGGAGAAGACTTCAGAGTTTTCTGTGCATCCTCCTAATGAGGTTCAAAGATTCAGGTAAGCCTGCAGTCTCATAAGTTACAGTGATGAGACTGTGGTTCTAACACTGCATAAATATTGCTATTATTAGCTAGAGTAATAATAATAGATGGGGATAATAACAAAGACTTGGCATGGTCTTTTCCTCAGAGTCTTCAGCCTTTCCACTGGCACAATTGGCGATATCGTTTAGTATACCAAGAAGATACAAGATCGTTGGGGAGCCATTATCAGCCTCTGTAAGAGCCTTTTCAAATCCAGTGCTTATTGTGTATGTTATGAATAAGAGAGCACAAAAATTATGCATGCGGGGCCAAATTCTCATCTTGCTCTGGACCCCCACGGACCTCTCTTTGAAGTCAATAGGAGCTCAGCAGGGGGTGGAACAAGATGGAAATTTGGAAAAGAAATGTGAAGAAAAAGGGATAATTTTCCACTACCATATCATCATTTGGTGTGTGTTAAATGCTCACACGGTGTCTAACCCCAATTCCTTTTTACTTCAGTCTCAATAAAATTGCATGACAGATTTTTGTGTGTGTGTCTGTGTATATACTGCAGGTCATTTTCAATGGGAAGAGAATTGGATAACTTCAATTACTCTCCTGTAAGCTGTTATTATTGAACTGAGCCCGAAGTGCTTTATTTTCAATAGAGAAATATTCATATAATACAACTTTCACGCAAATTCAGGTGCTATAACTTTTCAAAGATTTTCTATAAAGGACATTTTTCACTGGCCCAAATTATTAACAGCTGGTCTTTGTGTCCTCATTTTCATTCAACTAATTCTTCAAATTATTTTGTCTACTGTGGGATGCCTGAACAAATGTGTTCTCCCCCAGGACAACGTGGTTTAAAATCATCAATGCAATGTTTGTTTCTGCATTCTACTATCTACCCCCTCCTAGGGTTTGAATTGTTTTGTACGCACAATGGTAAATGAATGTCCAGATGGGAACTTTGAACAGTTTGCCCAGGAGACACACCTTATACATCCAAGGGGATGCCCACCCTTTGTCCACTAGGTTCCTGCCTTTTGAATAGGGCCTGCCCTTAGAAACTTGGCTTCCGAGATAAAGCTCATTTCGATGGCTGCACCATTTGCCATTTTCTTTCAGGAAGAAGCCAAACTCCATCAGCATTTCACACCTGGATGTCCTGTAACTTAAGACCATTAATATTCATGGGACATGTAACGTGATTCATGAGGGTCTAAGATATATGATAGTAAACAGTATCATTTACACTGAACCTTAAAAATATTGACAAAGACAAGTTCCTAAACACTGATGAAACCTTGTATTGTGTGTTATGATTTCTTGGTTTTATACTTGGTGCAGTTTTTCAATTAACTGCTCTGTATTCAGAGCAATTATTCATTTATTATAGTTAGTTTAGATACGGTAAAGATTAGACGAATAAAACAAATCATTTTAGTGACACGGGCTAGTGATACATTGTTACTATTCTGATTTTTTATTTATTTATTTTTCATTTGGCTCTTGCATGACAGGATTTATAGCACCTACTTTTGAATGCTAAGTCTTTTTCCTTCCTGGTCTCTATTTTTATGGTTTTAAATAAGCAAAACAGCCATTAGATTTGAACTGGAGTTACCTATCTGATTTGTCAAACGATAGGTACATGTGTAGAAAGACTAATTCGCACACACACACAGACAAACATTTTAAAATTACTTTTTGGTCAGTGACAAGATTTTTCTCAGTTATATGAAATAAAAATCTGGTCTTTTTAAAGTGTGAAGATTCCCAGAAGTGTTAAAGACAAAGTTGAATTTAAGTAGTACATAAACGAGGCATCGATCTATGAAGAATTTCATAGGAAATCACGTGTGATTTTGAATGCAAGCAAGCCAAGGTGACCACACGTATTAGACATCTGGAAGTTAATGGCACGGAGCACAACGCTTTCTGTCAGCCTTCCAGGGCGGTGCTCCCAGCTCCTCGGGCACTGCAATGCCATGCCCTGTGATGTGTCGTTTGGCTTCTAGAGGGGTTTACATGATTTTAAAAAGTGCCTTAGATTTTGGCAAAGTTTATTTTATGCATTATGCATTAAAGTTGTCATCAGGCTTTAACAATGCATTTTGCACAGAAAGATTAGAAATAAAATCTCTGCACAACCAAAATGATTTGGATGGTTTCTCTACATAGTGTGAACTTAAAAAAAATTAGCATATATCTTACCCCTTTCCCAAATTTCAAAAGATGAGAAAGCTTCACAGTGAGGAGAATTTTAATGCACAGTTCTGGAGCAGGGCTTAGCGATGCTATTTTGTTTCCCTTTTAGCCCGTATTCTCTTGTCTGTTGTTTGTAACATTAACAATTCCAAATCCAACAGAGCTAGGCCCTGTAGACAAGGAATTGTCAGGTCCAATCATGTATCCCAGGTATTTCTAAAGTGAGCAGTGAGGGTTTTGGAAGAGACAACCTGTTGTACAAATTTGGATTTTAACGCATAGGCCCCTCAGTGAGGTAAAACTGTACCGGTGCATGAAGACAAGAGAAAGATGTTTGCATTTTCAGCTTACAATGACCACTTTCCAATACTTTCTACATTTGAACACTTTTTAAAACTGGGTTGGTGTCAGTTCCTTCCCCTTGCATGTTTTAGACGAAGAATGAATGAATTGCTGCAGGAGTGAGCCACGCTACGCGGGACCTCCTCGTATCACTAAACTTCTAGGAGTACGACACGGAAGAATTCTGTTTTTAAAGGCATATGGAAAAAGAGTAGTAGGCTTAAAAAACAAACAAAGAAGAAATGGACTCATTGTATCACGAAACTTGAAATGCCTCCTCTAAAATTACGGCGACTTGAGCGCCCGGACTCCCGGTTTACCTCCCCAGGCTCCCGCGGCCCTGTCCCGCTCTGGGCGCTCCCGTTTGGAGCGTGGCTTTGCAGGAGCCGTCTGCCCGCGGCAGGGTTGAGGCTGGCTCTCCCGGCGGCTGGTGCGGCAGCCCTGCTAACCGGCTGATAGCTTCACATCGCGAGGAGACTGAAGTCTCTGCTTCTTATTGCTATTTTTGGAGGTGTCATTATTGCCGAATTTAGAGTGCAGCCTTTGGAGCACTTTTTTTTTTTTTTTTTTAAAGCACACAGCAGTGCTCCTTGGAGTATCCATCCCTGCAAAAGCAGATGGTCGAGAGCTGCACCCACAGAAACCCGGAGATCTTGCTGGTCCCGGTCACCGTGTTGTTTCAGGCAGCAGTTAGCGTTTTGTTCGTGGCATCGCTGCCCATGATTCTTTACTCTTCAGGCTTCACTGGCTTTTTCAGCACTGAGAAAGTTAGCAAAAATACATATATAACTTGCTCTTTTATTTTTGGCTCCTCACTTCCAGGAAAGTTAATTGGAGCTGATTGGTTTTATTTGCTGATTTACCAAGTACCACAAAGCTGGAAACGAATAAAGAAACATTAGCTTTCCACTGTCGGCATTAGATTTTTAACTCTATTCCTTTCAGCCTGTCTTTTATTCACAAACCATTAAAAAAAAAAAAGAACACCAGTGTCTGGATAAGAGGAGAAAATTGAATTGAAGGATCATAATCATAATAATAATGCTTTGCACTTGCATAGATCTTCACATTTTTTTCAAGTATATTCATTTCTACTATAATTGGATTCCCATAACAGCCCTTTAAAATAGGAAGGAAGGCAAAGAACATTTATCGAATATCTTCTGTACAAAGTACGTTTACCACATTTAATCCTTGTTACGGCGCTGCTGAGGTAAGAATTATTTCTCCCAATTTCAGAAAGAAATATGAGCTAACAATGTGGTTTGTCCAGCCTTTTACAGTCAGCAAGTGGCATATCCTGGGTTTGAACCTTGCTCTTTGCGGCTCCCAGACTTAGTTCTGTCCACTGCACAGATGTGAGTGGGTCATTTTTTGGTCACTAAAACTTGAAACACAGATAAGGGATTTGTTTGTAGTTATTCAACTCAGTTAATGCCAGCAACCAAACCTTGTTCATTTGGTTCCTAGGCCTGCATACTTTCTACCTTTCTACCTGTCTCTGATGACCTGTGAGAAGTCAACGATGCTTCCCTGTCCAGTCGGATTTCTCGGTTTCTCAGTCTGTGGCACCCCCGCCCCCATTGCTTGAGGGCCTCTTAACAGATTACTACAGAGAGTGAAGAAGAGAGAATCAGCAGGGGAGGAGGCGAGAATCAGCCTTGATTATGCTTGTCTTTGCTTCTGTAGGTTTACGGATTGCTTTATTACAGGGTGGATTTTACGTTCAATACCAATTTGAGTCAATGTTGCATTGCAGCATAGCGTAGCTAATATTTTTTTGTGAGTGCTGCCTCTAAAAATCAGATCAATACAATTAAACTTCAAGCCAGTGATTTTAATGTGAATATCTTAATACTTGGCACCAGAGTTGATATTTTAAATCTGCTATATTAGAAAGAATAAATATCTTAGGAGAGCACTAATGAAAAAAGTTGAAATCAGGCAAACCTGATTTGGATGATAATCAGCAAGTCAATTAGTCCACACCATGGAGACTGGCACAGGACTGCATTTTGTCTGCTTCCTGCAGCTCAGACGTCATTGGCCATCACGTTCCAATAACACCTTCTAGTATTTAAGCACTGCCACACATTATCTCATACTTCAAGTGCAAGGATGGCGGACCATTTGATTCCTAGTATACTGTTCTTTTTATCTTTCCTTGTTGGTGGATGTCACTAATGAACTCTAATAAAAACTTTCAAGGATTCCTTACTTTCTGGTGTGGACATCAGTTGGAAAAGAACTTTGAAGAAGTCATTTACTAGCAGGATATCTTTTCCCCATTGAACGTACTTCAAAGGTAACTATCTCAACAGTCTACAAACACCACCTTATAGGAGGTGGGTGTAAAGGAGCTTCTGAAAGGAGAAGGTGAAATGCTGTTCTTTTATTTAAAAATAAACAATGCCTCCATTTTTTTCTGTGTCTTTCTTATGCCACATGGCACCATCTTTGTGCCCTCACTGCACGTCGCTCAAGGCCCTCCTTGGGCAAGTCTCCTGTTTTTCCTTCCACACGTGACTTCTACTGCTTTAGTTAGGGTTTCACCACTTCTCGCTTAGGCCTGTTTCATAGCTTCCTAACTGGTTCTTCTTGCCCGGTCATTCATGTGAATGTCCGATATCCTTCTGAAAGTTAGATAGACATCACTGCCCACCGAAGTACATGCCGTGGGTTCTAATGGCTACAGAATAAAGCAGAGATTTCTTGGCCTGGCTTTCAAAGTTTTCATGATCAGTGACATCTTTGGAGAGTTATAGGGAAATATCATTAAGGGCTCAAGTTCAGGAAGCTGAAGAGTTCTGCAACTTAAATGTTTTTACATTGAACGTATTACTTAACCTGTCTAAGCTTCAGATGTGTGCCTGACTCCCATGGTTGGCATTTGCCTCTACTCCAGTCACATCTCTCTATCCACTGTTCAACATTTTATTTTGGGTATTAAAATATGCTGGATATTGTGTAAAATCCTTTAGTTGTTCTATATCACTCTTTGAGTTTATAATATCATTGTATTATGTAAATGATTGTCTTATGATCGCTGTATAGATAAAAAGACAGGTTCAGAGAGCGTAACGAATTTGCTTAAAATCACCCAACTAGTTAGTACCGGAATCACAATTAGAACCTGGGTCTCCCTGACTTCAGACCCTAATTCTTAAACTAGCGTACCTTTTATGCCTTTGCTCATGCAAAACCTACAATGCTTTTGCTTCATTTTTTGTCAACGAATATTTTTCATATGCTTCAAGGCCCAGGCCAAATTATAGCTGGGAAAGAGCAGAGGCAGCAGAGCAGAGAGAGAAGAGAAAGAGACAATAGAAGTAACCATGGCTGTAAAGAGCAGACAAAATGCGCCAATGCATTAATTCTGTTTATTTATCTTAATAGAATTTGGAGTTAAAGTTGTTCCATAGATATCTGTGTTCTCTGCAAATGGGAAACTCCTTGTGGACCCCAGTTTCTAATGTAGTGCTGAGTACATTCCGATGCTCAACACACGGAGAATCAGCTCCTTGAGGGCCCATGCAAGAATCACCTTTCCCACGGGACAAGTGTCTTTGTAATATGGAATGTCGAGATGTAGGAACATGTTGAGAAGGGAGTTGTTCCTTTTAGTGAAACTAAGATTTATGTTACAAGGGGTCCCCAGGTGGCAGAGGGAGAGGGCCTGACAACAGGACCAGAGCTGGGAGACCGAGAGCGACTGGGGAGAGGAGGGTGGTGGGGGTTGGGAGAGGCATGGTAGGCAGAGCAGACTGACTCAGTGCCACAGCAGCCCACAAAGTTGGAGGGTAAGCACCAAAGGACAGATAGACAATAAAATAAGTGAGACTACAGTCATGTTGGGGGTCCATACATTTTTCGATCTTTGAATGGTATTCTCATGTGAAAGTATTAAAACTGCTGGTAGCAAAAGGAACATGAGACCTAGTTTCTAGTCTCAGCTAGG
This sequence comes from Macrotus californicus, assembly GCA_007922815.1. Lineage (NCBI taxonomy): Eukaryota > Metazoa > Chordata > Mammalia > Chiroptera > Phyllostomidae > Macrotus > Macrotus californicus. The sequence continues at coordinate 1,900 of VMDR010022407.1, read as the reverse complement.
ATACTGCTGGCTTGTCACTAAATATGTCTAAGCCTGACTCTCTCTATCTGTACAACATGAATATTAAAGGACTATTCTGCTTGGTCTACCTCACAGGATTATTGTGAAACTCAAGTAGAAAGGAATATGTAAGGGGATCAAAACCTGAAAAAGAATTTTATGGTTTTCCATAATGTTTTAACAGATGCAAGGACTTGCTGTTCCTAGTAATGAAGAACAGGCAACAGCATGCCTGTGAGTAGCTTTTGGTTGAGCTGTTGCAATATGGCACAAACATACTTAAGAAGGGGAGACCATTGGGCTATAATAAAAATTCAGAAGACAGTGTTTACGGTAAAGCAAGAATGTCCATTGACAAAGAAACTTCAAAATGGAAGTTGAGACTGGAGAAGCTTTGAAGAATGCATTGCAACTAGAAAGTTAGAAAAGATTAGTGATGGGTCCCAAGCTGTCGGCAGGACAGATGTAGCCCAGACCGTTTGAAAGAAAGGGTCCATATTCAAGCAGTGGGAGTGGGAAGGGGCTGAGGAATAACCCTCGGGAGTCAGGCCCCTGTCTGTGATAAAGCACTGATGGTTTCAATACAAGGAGCTTGCTTCTTCCTTGGGCACAGACTGCAGGCCTCAGCATGCGCCCCCCACAGAAGTTTGATTCACCCTCTTCTCCTTTGTTATATCCTCTTAGAAGTTTTGTCAGGAAAAAAAATTAATGCTATACATTTTCTAAATCTAGAGGCTTAAGTTCTACCAATTCAGTGCTTGGTCCAAAGAAAAAGATGATAGGAATATTTGATATGGGGCCAAAATAGGTCTTACAAATTAAGTAGTATGAAAACCTTAAGTTCTCTGAAAATTAGTTTTTGAAGGCCTATTAAATCATAGTAAAAGTCCTATTGTCCTTATTCTGTTGTGAGTCTTGGGCTGCAATTTGGAAAAGCACTGGCGAGCAATTATACAAGTAATAATCATTGGCTCAAGCTTTTTAATGATAAAAATATGACGACTCTCTGAAGAAGTGAACAGGCAACATTTTCTCATTGCTGTTAATTATAATTTAAGACAAACTCAATTTTGTATTAGTCACAGATGTTTCATTTCTCAGTTCATATATAATGTGGTACATGGAATATCTCCAAAGAGATTTTAGAAGTGTTTGCAGTCTTGTCCATCTCTTTACCACTTGGTGTGGTCTTTTCCAAAAATCGTGACATTTGAAAAGAAACTTAGAGAAGTTTTGAAGACATTTTCAAGACATTTTGCTTTCAATGATCTCTAAAAATATTCTTATTGAAAGTGAAAATTGGAAACATGTTCTGAAAAACAAAATCAAAATGTATATTGTGTCTTTGGAAAGCCCGGGTGTCGGGAGTGGCTGGGCTGTGTTCCAGTTGTGAGTGTGGGGGGGATGGGGGTGGGGGTGCAAATGCACAGTTTCTGCATTGAAGTTAGTCATAGGGACCTTTAAGAAACTCCAGTGTTCCTACTGCTATTAAGCAAAAATGTATTTCAAAACATCAGACCAAGTGCTAGTTTCCAAATTACTCCACTGTGGATTGTTCTAATCAGGAAGAACTTATCAGCAGGACAAATCACTCGTGGAATTGGACAGGTTTGGGAATATTCCCGGACGTGGCAGGTTTGGAATGCAAACCATTGATGAGGCTGAAAAACTTGGGTTGTGTCTGAAGACTGTTGAGAATTAAAACTTACCTTCATGTCAAATCAGTTACAAAGACAATTTGAAATACAGTAATTCATTTAGTTTCTGCTATAGCCGAATGATGCTACATGAAAAATAGAATAGAATCACCATAAGCACATTACAGGGAATTTTTCTTAGATTGCATTGATAGACGTAGGAGTTATATGTTCCATGACAACTCTTTCACCCAAAGGAAATT
>VMDR010022406.1:0-16228 GCA_007922815.1 Macrotus californicus | reverse complement strand
GCGCTCAACTAATTTTTGACCAAAGTGCAGACACAATTCAATGCAGAAAGGATAGTCATTCTGGCAAATGGTGCTGAAGCATTTGGACATCCAGAGTTCAAAAAAGAAAAGAAAAAGAAAAAAGTTTCAGCCTAAACTTCATAAAAATTAATTCAAAACGAATCACATATTTACATTTAAAACTTTTAGAAAAAATATAAAGGGATATCTTCAGAATCTCACGTAGGCAGCGTTTGTAGGCTTCCCACCAAAAGCAGAGTCATAAAAGTAATAATTGACATATTGGACCTCATCAAAATTTAAAAAACTTTTATTTTATGAAACCCATGTGAAGAAGATGGAAAGAGAAACTATGGATTGGGAGAAAATATTTGCAAATGACGTATCTGACAAAGGACTAGTATCTAGAATATACTTTAAAAAAATCTTTCAACCCCCAACAACTAAAACAATGCTTTCTAGCAATCCACTTAGAATATGGGCAGATGACATGGATGGCCATTTTACTGGAAAGGAGAGGCAGATGGCAGATAATCACATTAGAAGATGTTCAGTACCCTTAGCCTTGAGAAAAATGCAAGTTAGCACCATAATGACATAGAGCTATATGTCCGTGTCTGAAATGAAAGTAGGGACAGTGTCAAATGCTGGTGTGGACGTGAAGACACGGAGTCACTTACTCATCGTGGGTGGGAACGTAGAAATAATATGGCAACTTTAGAGAACATTTTGGCAGTGTCTTATGAAACAAAATATTTAACTCCCATACATCCCAGCAATTGTACTCTTTGGCATTTATCCCCCTCAAATAGATATTTATATTCCCACACAAAAAAACCTGCGTACACAAAAACTTAGTCCTCGAAGTTTTTACTTGCGGTAGCCCCAAAACTGGAATCGGCACAGCTGTCTTTCAGCAGAGGAATGGCCACAGAAATGGTGCAGAACACCCAGGCCACGACTCACCAATCAAAGTCAATGCACTATTGATAAACACAACCCTCTGAATGCATCTCTGGGGAATTATAGCGAATTAACAAAAGCAAGCCCCCAAAGTCACATGCAGCAGGGTTTCCTTCAGACACCGCGTTGGAAAGGACACGATTTTACGGATGGGGAAGAATTTATCGGTTGTTGGGAAGTGTGGCTGTTGGGGGTCCAGGGCACAGTGTGGGGTGGGAGTGAGATGGGTATGTTTGGACGGCATGAAGGATCCCTGTGGGGGTAGAGCTGTTCACTGTCCTGGCTGGAGCGGCGGAGACAGAAGCTACTTGAGGTGACAAAATAGTGTAGAACTAAATCCCTCACAGAAATGCACACATTCACACCCACATACAATTATAAGTAGAACGGGTGGCTGTCTGGATAAAATGGGCAGATTGTACTGATGTTAATGTCCTGGTCGTGTACTGAGGGCACAGCACAAAGTGTACAGGGATCCCCGCTATGTTTCCTGTAACTACCTGTAAATCTACTGGTATCTCACAACACATTTCAATTAAAAGTAAAGTGTTTAAAAAGATTTCAAGCAAATGGTTTAACGTGCATTACAGACTCAAAAAAAATACTATTATCATGGTAGAATTTTGCCTTCAGTTATTATATGCTCACGAAATCACCCTTCTCCGTTGTTTTTCTCCAGGCACACATTCATTTTTTTCCTTTCATCAAACAATCCCGACCTGTACATGCATATGAATCCTACATTTTTAAATATATAATTTAAAAGGAATCAAAACACTTCTGGACAAAATTAAATACTAGTAAAATTATGAGACCGGTCTAAAGTGGTACTCTGGCCTCATGAACCTTTATCACTGTGAAGAGTCACTTGTCACTTTCTGAACGTTGCATTGTTGAGATCAGCAGTTCATACCAGGACTCACAGTGAAAGGGCACTCAGTGTTTGGCTGTAGAACCTGAGCCATTAGAAGACACTTATGTTTAACCAACCAACGTGAAAAAAATGTATTTTTCTTAGGAATTTGTGTAGCAAATCTTATTACAAATTTCCCCTACCAAAATTCCGACTACACTGCCCTACAGAATGTTTAACATGCTCAGGACTCTCTTTTATTTTATTTTTTAGTTTAATACTTTCATTTATGTTGGAGTTTCTATTAGTAGTGGCAGTAAATAATGCATTATCCTTTGAAAATGCTGTTAGAATGAGTGTACCTTATCAATAATGTACGGCGAGAAATCCATTGTTTTGATTTAAATTTTAAAACTCATTTATTATTGACCACTTTTGGGGGAAAAATCAGATTATCTTTTACTTGAATTGTCAGGTGCTTCATAAAATATCAGTTCTGGGTCTCTGGATAGTCAAATAGCATAACAAACGCTGTATCAGCAGTGCTTGCACGTCTACACGCCCCTCCCCCCCTTCATCATCTGGAATGTTAAGCATGTACCAGCACAGTGATCATCGATCTTTAACACATTGTTTTCATGCTGCCCATTTGTGGGGCTAACTAAACTGCAGAGTCTGCACTTATATGTAAAGCTGTGCTGCTAAAACATAGGCAGAGCCCCTGTATATGCCAATGTCATTCCAATCCACTGAAACTACGTAAAGCCTATTTTTGAAGAAGGCATGGATTTCCTGCACTGCTTGACTATAAGTTCATTGCAAGGAAGTACACGCTGTTATTTTAAGAGAATCATTTGGCATAAGAGATTAGAATTGCTGTTGCCAGTAGACCAAGAATATTTGTCTACCATTGGTCATTCAGTTTAATCCAAAAAGGTGAGGGAGAAATACAGGTCACTTAATATTTTTGATTGCTTGTGATATGCACGGTCCATTCCATACATTAATTTACTGCAATAACACCTAGAGGTATAAATAATTCAATATCCAAACTTTTCTTTGCTGGAATTACACTGTTAGGATCAAAGCCAGCTTCTTCAATTCACTTTTTGTATCTCTTGGTGAAATTTGTTTAATGCTCTATGCCTCAGTTTCTTGATCTGCAAAATGCAAATGCAGTAGATAATGGCAGATGCCATTTGCAGGGCTTCAGCTAAGATTAAATGTGACCATATATAGAAATAAAGCTATTAGTATAGGGACTGGCCCATGGTCAGCACTCAATGTTTTTCTCAAATTATCAAGGAGTGTTTTGAAGCCAGAGAGGCTAAACAATTTGCTCCAGACCAGACAGGAAATAGAGCCAGGTCTCACACGCTGATGTGTTGGGCTCCAAAGCTTATCCTACTTCCGTTTTCCTGCTTTCTTTTATTTATTTATTTTTAATCTTTAATTACTTTATTGTTGTTCATTTACAGTTGTCTGCATTGTCCCCCACCACTCCCCCCACCCCAGCCAATCCCATCCCCCTTCCCCGCTCCCACCCTCCCCCTTGGTTATGTCCGTGTGTCCTTTATAGTGTTTCCTGCTTTCGCCCAGATTTGACCAGGTGGAAAAGAAATCTCACTTCACATTCCACATGTACCGACTGCTTAGAGAGATGCTGATTCTTTGTCACAACTAAATATAAATTCTGTAAACCACAAGCCATAATTGCTATACCCACTGTGCCTCTTATTTTAAGATATTTCAACCTGCTTTGTGTACTTTTATTATGATTGCAAATTACAGATAAGAAGGTGGTAGTGGGTTAACGTGAAAATTTGGAGGGATTGTTTTAGGTGAATTAGTTTGAAATTTATTTTGTAACCATTGTTACTAAAGTTATTGATAGAAAAAATTGTGTATCTTCCAGTTAAAAAAGATAAGAAATGAGTTGATTGCTTTCCTCTGACAATACTACTAGACTCGATCAGTGTGGGCTCAGAGAAGATTCCAGTGTTTCTTAAAGTTAACCTATATTAATAATCATCTGGATGCTTGGTAATTCCAAGCATTATTGAATTCCAAGCATTATATATAATGATTCCCAAGGTTTTGAAACTATTTCTCTGAGTAGAGATTGGGACTCTTTGTGGTTACAAATACTTCAGGTTATGTGGATGAGGGTAGTCTAGAGACAAACTTTGTCTTAACTCTGGATGATGCTAAATGTAGCAGTGATACTCAGATGCTCAAAACGTCATACTTAGCATTGGGTGACAGTGCTCCATCCTTTGGTATGCATTAACATCTCTCTTTGGTTGAACCAAGAGTTTGATTCTCCCTAATTGCATGGGATTTTCTTTGTATTTTATCACTATAGTCAAGGTTTCATTGAGAAATAATATCCATTTTCTTATAGTAATTAAAATGTTACCTCAGCTCCTAGCATCTATTTGGACCTTTTCATAGAAATATGATTAAAAGATTTTTAAATAATCAGTAACTACTTTGTGAAATATTAGTAGGTTAAAGCAGCAAATTTCAGTTTTCACTGAAGTAGATAATGTGTGTTTGTAGCAGTTACTTTAGATTACTCAGAACTCAGTAACTAATATTTCTTGTGTACATCTTCATGATATAATGAGTAGATATTGATTAGTCCTAATGGGAGATGTTCAGGATATGTCTATAACTCTTTGAATTCTTTATATGATGCATGTTTCCGTGACATGCCCTGAAAACTCTTAATCTTCTTTCCCCTCTTGGCATCAGATTGCCTACCCATCCCTTAGAATGTTGCTTCAGAGCCTGATGTATTACTACAGCTGTGACCTCAGCAAGGACAACATAGCAGGGCTGTGATTCCATTGTGTTCTCATGAACTTTCATAAACCATCCCTCAGTGTTTCTGTCCCAGTGATCTGAGAGGTTAACAATGCTCACGTTCTCAAAGGAGTTTAAATGTTTATCATCTGCCCATCAAAACCTACTACAATGTTAATGCAATTAGCAGGCCAAGTAAACATAGTGGCATCACCTTATCTATTTGACTGACTCAAAACAGGCTGTTTGTTGATGCTGTATGCGGAACATCAATAATCTGTGGTTCAATGCACCGCCTCGGGCTTGGGGATATTGTTTTAAGCCTTTATAGTTTACTTTTCTGATTGCTTACTTGTCTAATGTATAGCAAACCCATGCTGGAATAACCTTGTAAAGATTGCTTTCTGTGAGAGCAGCATGTACTTGGTTCTAGGCACTAGAATATTGACTATTTAATTAAGTAGAGCATACCAGTGTCTTAGGTCCAACTTGGAAGCAGAGCCTGAGAGGTTTCTTGTGAAAGTGATTTTTTTTTTTTGAAAAATGCTCTCAGGAGTAATCCCGAAGGGACAAGGGAAGATGTAAGGGTAGGAAAACAGTCTAGGTTTCCAGGACTTAGCTATAACCTCATATCATAGGAAATTCTGAAAATAAATTGCTTTACAGGTGTCCCTTTGTGTGTGTGTGTGTGTGTGTGTGTGTGTTTACTTTTAAATTTGTTTTTAAACTAAATTTATTGGAGTGACATTGGTTAATAAGACTATATAGGATTCAAGTGTACATTTCTGTGACATATGATCTGTCTATAGCAGACAGATGTGTGTCCACCACCCAAAGTCAAATCATCTTCCATCACCATATATTTGCCCCACTTTGTCCTCTCCTACTCCCTCATCCCCCTTCCCTCTGGTAACCACCATGCTGTTGTCTGTGTCTGTGAGTTTCAGTTTTATATCCCACCTTTGAGTGAACTCATATGGTTCCTAGCTTTTTCTGGCTGAATTACTTTGCTTAGCATAATATTCTCAAAGTTCATCCATGTTGTCTCAAATGGCAGTATTTCATCATTTCTTATGGCTGAGTAGTACTCTATTGTATGTACATTCCACATCTTCTTTATCCACTCATCTATGGAAGGACACTTTTGTTGTTTCCATGTCTTGGCCACCAAGAATAATGGCACAATGGACATAGGGGTGCATATATCTTTGCAAATAAGTGTTTTCAAAATTTTCCAGCTAGATATCCAGAAGAAAGGTTGTTGGATCACACGGTAACCCTATTCTGAAGTTTTTGAGGAACCTCCATGCTGTTCTCTATAGTGGCTGTGCCAGTTTACATTCCCACCAGCAGTGAGTGAGGGTTACTTTTTCTCCACAAGCTCCCTAACATTTGTTATTACTGCGTTGTGGATAATAGCCATTTGAACAGGTGTGAGGTGGCGTCTCATTATAGTTTAGCATTTACATTTCCCTAACAGCTGGGAAACTTGAGTTGCTTTTCATATATCTGTTGGACATTTATATGCCTTCTTGGGAGAAGTATCTGCTCAGGACCTCTGTCCTTTTAAAAAAAATTATTTATTTACTTTTAGAGAGAGGGGGAGGGAGGGAGAAAGAGAGGGAGAGAAACATCAATGTGTGGTTGCCTTTCATGTGGCCCCCACTGGGGATCTGGACTACAACCCAGGCATGTGCCCTGACTGGGAATTGAACCGGCGACCCTTTGGTTCACAGCCCGTGCTCAATCCACTGAGCTACACCAGCCAGGGCTCTGTTTTTTAACTGTATTGTTTGTTTGGTGTTGAGTTGTATGAGTTCTTTATATAGTTTGGACATTAACCCTTGTTGGAGCTGTTGTTTGCAAATATCTTGTCCCATTCGATTAGTTGCCTTTTTGTTTTTTTGGCAGCTCCTTTTGCTCTGCAGAAGGTTTTAGTTTGATATAGTTCCATTCATTTATTTTTATCTTTACCCCCTGTAACTTTGGATTCAAATTCATAAAATGTTTTCTAAGACCAAGGTCCATAAGTTTAGTATCTATGATTTCTTCTATGTAATTAATTGTTTCAGATCTTATATTTAAAACTTTGATGTCTTTTGAATTAATTTTTGTACATGGGGACAAACTGTAGTCTACTTTAATTCTTTCACATGTGGCTTTCCAGTTTTCCCAGCATCTTTTATTGACAAGGCTTTCTTTTCTCCATTGCGTGTTTTTGGCTCCTTTGTCAAAAATTATTTGCCCACATACATGTGGTTTTATTTCTGGGATATCAATTCTATTCCATGATTCTGCATCTGTTTTGTGCCAATGCCATGCTTCTTTGATTATCATTACTCTGTAGTATACTTTGAAGTCAGCGTGAAACTCCCAGTTCCATTTTTTTCCCCTAAAGATTGCTTTGGCTATTCAGGATCTTTTGTGGTTCCATACAAATCTAATGATTTTTTGTTTAATTTTTTAAAAAAGGTCACTGGGATTTTGATGGGGATCGCATTAAATCTGTGGCAAGTAGGCAAGACCGCTGTGTTACAACATTAGTCACTCTTTGTCTGTGAGCTACCTTGGAGGTGTGAGGTATATAATATGCAGACATCTCTTGGCAAATTGGCTTTTTGTTTAAGTCAGGGCCACTGCTCTGGGTGCAAGTATCAGTTATTATTAGCAAGCAATACAAACATGGCTGGAGGGTGGAGGAGCTAGCCTGGTAGAATGGAACCTGATTGGTGAACGGACACCCATCTGCTTTGCTCAGTGCCTATAGCCATCAGAGGAATTTAGTGAGTGTTTTATTGTCAGGCTTTATGAATACAAGAAAAACAAATTGGGAATGGATGACTGAAACCATAAAAGAAAGTATCTAAAATCCAAGCTACATTTTTTTATGGAAAGCTTAAAATTACAGTTGCAGAAATTTCTCAGTCTTATATTGCAAATGTTTAATAATCACATATTACATTTGGAGCCTTCATCTCTCATGTATGCAGTGGTTTCTATTTGTGTCTATGAAAACCTGAGGCTTGGGAGTCTGTACTTTCTGCTTAACAGTATAGACAGCAAAATGATTATTACGGTTTTCACATAAATACCCAGGAAACCTCTCTGGTTCTAATACCTGCCTCTGAACAGTATCCATCATTTTCTCAGCCTCGAGATATGTTTGTAGACACCGTAGAAATTTCCTGGTTCTCTAAGGTAGTATATGAAAAGACAACATATTCTAGATAAAGAATAACCTGTTATAACAAAGAAATGATTTAACATAAATCTTTGTCCTTCTCATATGCAGAAAATTACTTTGTGATCTGCATCAATATGGAGTTGTACAGTTTAACTCTCCTTGTCAATTATGATCTCAGTTGTGGTAGGTACCACTGCTATCCATCAATATGGTTTTCACCTACTTCTGAATCCACGGGGGGTGTTGAGCTTCCTACTCCTCAAAGTCATCACATGTATACTCATGTGATTTGCTTTCACATAATACAAGTACAAATTATTTACATCAGTTTCAGGTGGAAGCATTTAATGATTAGTGCTCAACTCTCCAAATGTCGTTTCCCCTGCAACAATGTTCGTGGAAACATGTGTTCAAGCAGAGGCAGCCAACAATGCTGAGATAACATGTAGAGGACAGCTGGTCTGGAGAATCACCAGGACAAACCATTAATGTTGCATGAGGCAGTCACTGGTGTTGACATGATGCCAACACTTCAGGGCTACTTGTTAACCCAGTATGTCCAAAGCTGCCCTGACTAATGTAGATACTGAATCGCTTAACACTCTCATAGACATAAATGAATACTTAATATTATGCCAATGTTTACACATTAGGAAGCTGAACTGCTAGGGAGTTTCATGATTCCACTTAAAAACAAAGAGAAAGTAGGTGAAAAAAACATTTTTTGAAACCTAATGTTCTCTGAGCCTAGAGTGACTTTCCACCATGTGTAGGATGGAAACCAAGGGTCTCCTGCATTGCCTTGTTCTGCTGGATTTAGTGGGGTGGTATTTCCAGTGTACAGAGGCTGCCACGGAAGACACATGGCCATTGATCTTCATATCGCCACAAAAATGCATTCACAATTCTGTAGAACTAAATATTCTGGACTCCAAGTTACAATTCAAATCTAAATTACGGAATTCAGGTTCAAAATAATAATAACAAAAGAGCAGTTGTATCTTTTTGACTTGCTGTGATTGCGTAATTGTCACTACCGTGCATCAATATTCCTGCCTAGTTATATATCATATCATTTAATCCTCCTCAAAATGTGATAACTCAGGGATTGCTACTCCAAACATTATAGTTGGAAAAACTGAGAATCAGAAAATTAAATGATCTGCCCAAGGTCATACAGTTTCTATGGAAAAAAAACTTAAATAAAATTTCATCTGATTTGATCTAATGAAAAGTCAAGCTTGTAACATAGCTTAACCACTTACTCACTGGATGATGTCTAACAAGTCTCTTCACTGCCTCTTCACTCAGCTTTTTTTCCATGTCAAATTAAGGATAATAATATCCTTCATAGGTTTATTGTGGTATGAAATGAAATGACTCCTAGAAAAACATTAGTACATTATAAGAACTCATACAAGGCAATATACTTTTATTATTATGGCAAACAATTATGAGAAGACCGTAAAGGTTATTATGAGTCTGTGCCACGTACTCGGTTCTCTTACGTCATATACCATTTCTTTTAAAAGAACAGTGAGTTTTAAAAGGCTATCTTACATGTAATTATGTAGCGGGCAAATAAGTGATGAGTTAACCATGCTTCTAGATTGTTTTTTTTTCTTTGAAGTGTGTCCCTAGAAAATAGCTGAGTAGCTCACTGGAGCAATCGAAATTAAAAATGCATATGTGAGGCTTAAATACTCAAAAATAGCTCCCAGTGAAACATCATACTACTTAAAATTTCAAAAGATGCAATTATCTTTTTTATCAGTAATCTCTGAATATTTTCTGGATTGTTGGTGGAAATAAAATGGTCTTAAACAGTAGTTTCCACAAGTTTTTGTTAAAATTGAAATTCAGAGAGTTATTTTCCTTTTTTATTATAATTTCTCCTCAAATTGCCTCCTGAAATATATATATATATATATTCTGAAAAATGGATTCACTCAAATTCAAAACTGAAATAGTGGTAGGTAAATAGAAACTCAACATTTACAAATGTTTGAGATAAAATAATTTTGGAATACCCATCATACACGCAAACACCGGAATGACACCTTTGGCTCTCCTGGGTCTTCTGCTTCCCAGAGTCAAACTGTGGGACTTCTCAATATCCATAATCACAGGAGCAAATTCCTCATAAGAAATTATGTATTTATATAAAATGCCTTTTACAATAGTGGCAATGTTATTAACATTTCTCTAATGGAGCCCATCATCTCCTTTTCTTCCGTTCTTCCCCCTGAGTTACCAATTCTAGTGAATGTCAGCATCATTCTTTTGCCTGGACTCTTCTATAAAATTTGCATCATTTTTGGATTCTGTCCCTCAATATATGTTGCAATCTCATCTTTGGGATTTATTGCCCTTTCCCCATTTCCACGATTAACACCTCAGTTTAGCTCTTCATACAATTCTGGCCAGCATTCTGGTGGATGTGTCCATTTCCCTACATCTGGCATGTTAGGGCCCAGGCCTGGCCAGGTGCACTGTTGCTGCAAACATCTGGGTAGACAGGGATGGAGAATTAATCAGGTCAAATGGGCATCGATAGAGAGAGCTAGCCAGTCTGAAATAGGGACAAGAAGTTTCAAGACACAAAACTGTAAGCAGAATTGGATGCGGAGTGCTGGGGCTAAGCAGCACCGTGTGTTGCACGGGCTGGTGCCTTTAGTGACTGCTTCTTGCCATGTGTGTTCAATGGCCACGAGAGGCATGGACAAGAGAACAAACATGTCCAATATTTGATGCATTTGCCTAGAAAGTATGGTTTGACTGTCCATTATATTTCACGGTCAAGTGATACAGAATAATCAGGGGTATAGTCTGCTTTAAATGGGGTGATCAGAGAAGGTTTTGGTGAGAAAATGGCACTTTAAACTTATACTGCATGGGCGAGAACGAGCATGGGAAGAAAAGATTAGAGTGTGCTGCCAGATATAACAGCCTCCTATTCTTTCTCCCTCTTTCCTTACCCATTAATAGAGAATTTGTCCTTAGAGTGATGATGATGATAATGATGATGATAAGATGATGAGGGCAGTGATATTGAAGATAACAACAGGAGGTTACTGGGGACAGAATTGATATAGAAAAATTCCCATGAGGGCAGAGACTGTGTGTCTATTGTTCGCTGCTTTATCCTCAGCATCTATCACAGGCACGACATTGATATTCAATAAATGTTTGTTGAATGAACAGAAGCATGAATGAAAGATGATGGTAATAAGTAGGAGAGGTTCAATTCAATTGAGTTGATGACAGTGTATCATGTACCTCCAAACAAGAGACTGTCGGATTTTATCTGTGTCAATTGCCTTTAAGGGAGTGAACCATTCCACTGATACCGTATCTCAAACAATTAATTTTCACCTTATTCTGTTGAGTATTATTAGCTAGTATTTAGCACATTGTTAATTATCACTTCGTAACCATTTGTAAAGTGTGAATAAAGCCTTCTGCACAGACCCCTCTCTTCCACTAGTTGTGTTTCTCTGACTCAGAGCAGTGACAGGCAGGAAAAAAACAGCATTTATGGTAACATCTGAAATGAGCTGATTACTACTGTCTTCTTAAAAAACAAAATGCCAGTTATCCCTCTATGTGTACTGATAAAACATAAAAAGATAGAGTGTTGACTTCTCCATTGAAAATTCTATAATAATGTATTTTTTTAAAAAAGAAAGCAAGATGTACTTGCAAAATAGACTTGATTATGCAGGTCAAGAATTTGTCCCAACTGATTTATAGATAAACTTAAATTTATAATTTTAGTTTTAAATTGGGTTGGTTTTGTGTGCTAAGGACAAGGTACTTGAGATGATGGGGGAAAGTCATATCCCTGGATTTGGTACTGTGTTCTCCTTCACGAGTTCTGTCTTTCCTATGTGTATTGCTGAACACAGTGACAAATCAATTGTGTATATCTATACATCTGTATCAGTAGAATACTACTCTAGAGGAAGGAAAATAACAGCTTTGACATCAGTGATACATACATGGTTCAAATCCGAACAATGCAACTGACTCTCTGAGTACCCTTGAGCAAATTATATAAATACTCTGCTTCTGCTTCAACAGCTGCAGTAATTATGAGGATTCCATCACACCCAACATAAAGGAAGTACACATTGGATACCAGTGGCCCAACCCTTTCTACACTCAACACAGCATCATGTCAGACCAGTTGTTGAGCATGGCAGGCCCTGAGACTATGGCTTACTGACTCCAACAGGCTCTTCCCTTTGTTAACCTGTATACTTTTTGCATGTACAGTTTAGTGATAGGTATTTTAGAAGATGTATTAATGCATAAAATAGGAGTCTTGGTATTGGCTTATATTCTATTAATAAGTATGATTCTGTACACCAATAATTATGAATCAGTGGTTTATTTAAAGTAAAATTCTGAAAAACTAGCATTTTTTAATTCTACCTCTATGTAATTATTTTATGCAATCATTAAACTGTACTTAAATACCCTTTTTATACATTATAGCTATTATATAATCGTGTATAGATACAAATTTGCTGTATTTCCTAAAGTGTCACGCCTCCTCTCAATGCCTCCTAATGCTTGTCTCCCTTTCTAGTACTAGAAATGTTATTTACCCACAAGTTAATATAGAATTATAACTACTGAGAACAGATACAAGCCAAATTTTGTTTCTTGATCTGTGAATATCAAGATCTTGAAAGAGCCAGAGAGACTCTGAGGTATGGCAACATACAATTTAAAAAGTCCAGGGAGAATCTGAAATGTTAACTTTCATACTGTATGATTCCAACTATGTAACATTCTGGTAAAGGCGGTGATGGAGACGGTAAAAAGATCAGTGGTTGCTAGGGTTAGAGGGGGAGAAGGGAAAGGATGAACAGGCAGAGCACAGGAGCATTTCAGGACAGTGAAAATACTCTGTATAATACCACAGTGATGGATACACGCCTTTGAGCATTTGTCCAGACCCATACAATGTACAGTACTAAAAATGAGCCACAGTATGAACTATGGACTTTGGGTGATTATGATAGGTCAGTATAGGTTCACCGGTTTTAACTGGTGTAACACTGTTGGGGGATGTTCATAATGAGGGATTCTGTGCATGTGGGACTGGGGCATATGGGGAATTTTTGTACAGTCCTCATAAACAACGTATTTGCTAGGGTTCGTGATCTATCACAGTTTGATTCTTCACTCTACCCGCTAGTCAGTGTTTCTAGCAGTTGGATAAGAATGCCTTCAGAGTGAGGAAATGAGAGATGCGATGTTGGTGTGGCCTTTACTAGAGGCTGTTTCTAGAGCTGGAGAAGAGGGGCAAAGAGAATTGATAAAATCTCAGCTATGCTTGGGGATTTGATAAGAAAGAAGACCTTCAGTTGCTTCCAGATGTGCCTTATAGAGCTCCCTGTCAATCCTACTGAACGTTAAAAATAGCAGAGTGAAAATTGCTATGTGGGGTATTTAGGCAGACAGACCCGATGTTCCCTTATAAAGATTGTGTGTGCAAGTTAGGAATCAGCAGGTGGTTTTTGGTGTGTTCTAGAAAGGAACAGACTTGGCAGAGAGAGTCAGCAAACGAGGTGAGACATGTCACTGGTACTGGAAAGCAGCAGCCATTATCTGCATGACCAGAGGTCTGGGAGGGGCAAGGTCGTCACAGTGAATGCCAGCAGGGGTGTGCAACACCCAAGATCCAAGTGATCCTCCTCACTCGGAAAGAACAGACTTCTGTGCCCTTTCCTGGGAGCTTGGACAGACATCTAGGGAAAGGGTCATGTGATTCCTGAATTGACTGGAATCACCATTTAGTCACCAACCGGGATACGAAATCAATAATAAAAGCTGTTTTAAACGAATTTACAATTGCTTTTTTTTTTTTTGATAAACAAAGTCGGTTATCCGATATCTATACTCACAACATAACTAAAAATCTAATAAAAACTATGTACAGATACAAGACAAAAATAGATGATCTGTGAACTTTTGGGTTTAGCTTTGACATGCAAAGAGCTTGGAAGGTGACTCCTTCATCCTAAAAACAAGAAAAAGCTGAGGAATCTGAAAATCAACAAGTTTTCTTAAAGTCATTGGAAAATTGAGTTCACAGATCAAACTGCCACCCCCAGATCTGGAAAAGCAGGTGAATCCAGAGAGTAATAGTAGAGATTACCTGGAGCAGATGTTTCTGGAGTAATACACTGGTAGAAAGATTTAAATAAGTTTGATGAATGGCTGGAGGCTGGGCATGAGCTAAAATAAGCATGAAAAAACCCTGGGGTTGGAACAATCACAGAGGGACCCTCCATATTTGCGGGGAGAGCGGGTGGGGGGGTGCGCTTTATGGCCAGAAACTACTATGTCATCAAGGTGAAGATTTTAAATTTTTACCAGAGTTTTATCCAATGTGGGAAAGAGAAATGACCCAATTCTAGGCGTCTCTAAAGCTTCCGGTGTTACCGAAAGAGAAATAAAAAGCTGAGGAACACCTGTGAATGTCATAGCCCAGGGACAGAGAGCTACTAAAAGATTAGGATTTAATAATAAGATTAGAGAATGCTTCACCTCCCCTACACCTTACTACTGTGCTAACAGACCTCCATATAATCACAGGATTAGAACTGAAAAAAACTGCTTAATACAGACAGATTCCTTCAGAGGAATTAGCAAGAGAATACCGAAATCGAGAGAGAGAGGAAACCAATGAACAATAGAAAAACTGCTTGAAGCCTCTGGGATCTACAGCGTCAGCAAATATTTTTAAATAGCCCACCCTTAGCCAGATTCAAAGAATTCTTCACACTAATGGCCTATTTACCTTAGTTACCATTATTTGATACATATCCATCTTTTAACAATAAAATTACAAGTCATGCCAAAAAAGCAAGAAAAAAAAAAACCAAATAGCAAAAACGCAGTCTGAATATACAAATAAACATCAGACTCAAACTCAGAAACGGCACAGATGTTAGAATTATCAGATAGGGAATTTTAAATAACTACGATTAATATGTTAAGGCCTCAAATGGAAAAGTAGACAGCATGCAAGAACAGATGGTTAATGGAAGCTCAGGGATGGAAACTGAAAAATAACCAAAGGAAAATGCTAGAAATTCAAGACACTGTAACAGAAATGAAGAATTCCTGTAAATAGGCTCATCAGTAGACTGGTCACAGCAGGAATAGAATCAGTAAATTTCAAGATAGGGCCATAGAAACTTTTCAGACTGAAATAAAAAGAGAAAGTATAATTGAAAAAAAAAAAAAAGAAGAACAACAGATAAATAGAACATCTGAGAACTCTGGTGTACTTTCAAAAAGTGTGATATACATATATTTGGAATACCAGAAATAGAAAAGAGAAGGGAACAGAAGAAATGGATAACTAAGAATTTCAAAAATGAATGTCACATTAAATCACATATTCTGGAACTTCAAACAACATCAACAAGGATAAAGACAACAAACAAACAAATCTACACCTAGGCATGTCGTAATCAAATTCCAGAAAACCAAAAACAAAATAAAAAAGTCTCAGAGGAACCAGAGAGGAGGGAAAACCTAAATTACCTAGTTGTGGAACAAAAATAAGAAGGACAATCAACTTAGCAGAAACAATTTAAGAGAGAAGAGAATGGAGTAAAAATTTAAAGTATTAAAAAAATTACCAAACTAAAATTACTGTCCAGTGAATGAATTTTTCTTCAAAAATAAAGGAGAAATTAGACCTTTCTCAGACAAACAAGACCTGAAGGGACTTGTCCCCAGCAGACATGACCTGCAAGGGATGTTAAAAGAAGTTTCAGGGAGGAAAAATAATAATATAGGTCAGAAACTCAAATCTATGCAAACAAAGGGAAAACAAAGTAAGTGGAAGTATTTCATTTTCTTATTAATTTAGCTAAAAGATTACCCTTACAGCATGATTTTATGCATAAATTAGACAAAACATGTGGAGGATCTATATGTGGAAAAACTATAAAACTCTGATAAATGTAATAAAAAACCTAAATAAATGAAAAGATATTCAAGATCATAGATTAGAAGAGTCAATATTGTCACGATGTCAACTCCTTTGCATGTGATCTATAGATTCAACATATTCCCAAGCAAACTCCCAGCAGACTATTTAGTAAAAATCAATAAGCTCATTCCAAACCTTATATTGAAAAGATAAAAGACCTCGGGTAGCCAACATAATGTGTAAGAAGAACAAATTGCAGGACCTGCATTATTTGACTTCAAGACTTGCTACAAGGCTACACATAGGTCGAAGGGATAGAATGGAAAACCCAGAAACATAGTCAACTGATCTTTGACAAAGGAACAAAGGCAATTTGATGGAGAAATAATATTTTTCAATAAGTGGTGCTGGTCCAATTGGATGTGCATCTGCAAAAGAATGAATCCCAACACAGGCA
>VMDR010022405.1:0-16216 GCA_007922815.1 Macrotus californicus | reverse complement strand
ATAGACAGTTTAGGCAGACATTGAAGTGATTTTAGCTTGAAGTAACAAAAGACAATTAGCTGTGAAAATAGGAAAAAGGCACTATGTTTTGGAGAGAAAAAAAACACTGAATGAGGAGAAAGCAGAGCTAATGTTTTAAAAACTCCTGCTCTGATAGACTGTATGGCATTGCACAAGTTATCTCTGCCCTGCAAGGCCCCACTCTCTCACTAGTAATACGCCCAAGGCCACATAAGTCAATGGGACATCTGAGATTCCTTTTTGCTCTAAAATCTTATGAATCTATGTATTATGCATCTGAATTGATGTGCTCAGAGACCCTGAGCTGAGTTATGCACTATTGCATAAAACCTTCTGGACAATGGATTAAAAACAACATAATGTCAGGATCTAGAAGCTTGACAGTGAACTCTCAGGTATGAGGAATACAGTCAAATTGTTTTTACTCTGTGATTTCTACTTAGATTTCACCTACTCATTTTGGAAAGCAGTGAAAAAGACAGACAGAGTTTCTGCCTTTGTGGTACTTACCATTTGATGGAGGAAACAGAAAAAAAATAAATCAAACAAATAATTAAATCACCAGAGTGTGAACCATGCTGTGAAGGACAAAAGGTGCTAAAGTCAGGAATCATAGCATCCTGGAGAAGAGGAGCTCAGAAGGGGCATGGTCAGAGACTTCAGCTTTGAGTCATTGATGTTCAACTGAGACCTAGACCTGATGGGTACGACAACCAAGGGGACAAACGTTCAGATAGAAACAAGCAAACAAACAAACAAACAAACAAAATAAAAAACAATACCCAGATCAGGAGGCTAGACACAAGGTAGTATATTGGAGGACTTAACAGAATTCTCTGTCTGCTAAAAAGAAGTGAGATGGAGAGAGGTACAATGTGATGAGTCTGGCGGGAGCTGTGACATTGGAGTCCCTTGCTAAAGGGTTATCTGTTATTTAACTTCACCGATAAGCAAAAAAATATATAGCAAATATAAATTGAATTCTTAGTATTTGCCTGGTGCTGTCCTGTGTGCCTTTCATAAGTTAATCAATTCAACCCTTGCCACAACTCTCTGAGGTGGGAACAGTCGGGTATTGCCCCATTTTCCAATGAGGAATCTGGACAAAGGGAGCTTAATTAACGTGCGGAAAATCACACAGCCAGGACGTTTCTAAACTAGGTTTACTCCCAGGCAGCCTGACTCCAGAGCCTGTGATCTGACCGAATGTGCTGGACGAACATGTTTCATAACTTGGAGGTTTCTGATGCTTGATTTGTGTAGACTGAAAACACTCCAAAAGTGATCTTGATTTCTTTTCCTGCTGCTTTTGAAGGAGAACTGCTTGACATGGTACAACTGTACAGGGAAAGCTTGAGAACACTAGGAGCCCAACTCCTTCAGAATGAAAAGTACCGCCCCCCCCTCACCTTAAAAGAACAGAGGAGGGAGCAAGGGGGCTGGTGATGATATTTGAAAGACTCATTTAAAATACGAAACATATTTTACCACACACTTATCTTCTGTATTCAGACTGAGTTAGTGAAATTAACCACAGCATAAGCTTAATTTGTATTATTCTGGACCTGTTGTTTTAGTTAAAAAAAAAAACAACCAGATCTGCTCTGAGATTGGGAAGATGATGTATCTATGTGTAAAGATAAGTAGATAGGTTAGAATGATACATAATCAAATAGATAGATACATAAATACATACATGGATATACAATGAGAGAGATGATAGGTAGCTGATACAGAATAGATAGATAGATGATAGATAGATAGATAGATAGATAGATAGATAGATAGATAGAGAAGTGGATGTCATAAGAGAACGTATCTAATGACACTGCTGTTATTGATATGCCAGGCAAGCAATAATGAGAGTAACATATATACTGAGTGTATTCTGTGTAAGTTTTTGTCCAAGCCCTCTACTTGGGTTCTTTTAACTCTTTTAAGAGTGTCATGAGTTGTGTATAATTATTCCCATTTTACCAGTGAGGACACTGAGGCACAGAGGAACTCATTCAAGGTCACACAGTAGTCAGTAGTGGTGTCAGGATTCACACCCACTGAGTCCATCTGCAGTCTGTTTCTCTAACCACTGCCCATAGTCCCCTCATGCACATCTTAACTCGACCTCCTTTGCTGCTGACAGGAAAGACTCATCTTCCTTTTGCTTTCCCTAACCTCACTGTACACAGTGTAACAACACTGAATAATATTTCTGATAGCTGTCAAAGAGAGTAACCAATTAAAATGGAAGAAAATGTCAGCTTTCTCTTTGCAGGGGAATTTTTTAAAATAACATTTTCTCTTACCTCTCTGATTTTGCATTTAAAGAGACAAGCCAGACATCTGGGAAGAAGTTAGTATTTTCTAAGGCATCTTACGTTTGGTGCTCACATCTTGTGTTCCCAATGAGACATTCTCTCTTCTGCCCCTATAGCCCTACCCAGAGCTATTTAATGGATATTTAACAACTTTGACAATTTGCCTAGTCCATACCTGCTCAGGAGTTGCATCCAAAATACTTCATAGCAGACTGGTGAAACTTCCAAAGCAAGTGAATGTCCATGGCTTATTGATACATAACCTATTTTAACCTATTTTAATCATATCTGCTTAAGAAAAGAAGTTCTTGGGTGTTTGCATTTTTATTTATTTCCCACTTGCAAAATTATATGACTACAGGAAACAAGAAGTTTTAAAATTCTTTACTGCACTGAAAAAAAAATCTCCTCATAGTATGTTTTCTAGCAGAATAGTCACAACTTTTTGTTGACCTTGTTGATTGAGCATGACTGCTACATATCATGTGATAAAAAGCATTTATCATAAAAAGGAACAGTAATTTAAAGTTTATTAAGAACTAAACCCTTTGAGACCCAGCTACTCCAATAACACCCTTCTAGCATGCCCCCTACAGAATAATTACATCACAAAATTACTATTCTTTATGAGTACATCTTTCCTATCCTAGGCAAGGTCAAAGTTAACAGCTGTCTTTTTAGTGCTTACTGTGAGCTCAGTCTCATTCTCATTGTACTATGAGTCAGCTCATGGAATCTTCTTATGTTTATGTGATTGATGCTATTATCATGTCCATTTCACAGATGCGGAAACTAAGGTGGTACTTGAGGAACATCGCCAAGGTTCTCCATTAGAGCCAAAGTGCAAACCTAAGCATTTTCTCCAGAGAAAGTGAGTGCCCTTGTACCTGCAGTGCTGTCCTGTCATACTCATGGGGCATAATTCCGAGGGGAGGCCACTTAGGGGAGATTGTACTGGGCTGAGTCTTGGAGAATCTGACCTAGCCTTGGAACTTCTGCAGGCCAGTCTTTCTCCTACATCAATAGTGGCAGGAGGTCACTTTGGCTGGGAATTTTCTTCTTCTTCTTCTTCTTCTTCTTCTTCTTCTTCTTCTTCTTCTTCTTCTTCTTCTTCTTCTTCTTCCTCTTCCTCTTCCTCTTCCTCTTCCTCTTCTCCTCCTCCTCCTCCTCCTCCTTCTCCTTCTTTCCTGCACACACTCACATTCATGTCTAGTGAATTTGGAGTTGCTTCCTCCTCTGTTTAACCCTACTCTTCCCACCTCAGGTCAGGTTTTGTGGTGACAACTCAAAACACTCCTTGAGCAGGGTACCAAAGATTTGCACCAGAGTGTGTCTATGGTGTGGTCTGATTTCTGGTGTGAGGCGGTGTTTCTCTGTTGCACTGAATAACTAACATACTATGGCCATGACCGTGGTTCTGTTCAGTCCTCGGTTCTCAGTGTACATTGCTCAGTGCCTGCGAAGTTCTGGGACATTCTTCCTGTTTAAAATCCCAAGCACAAACCTAAGCAAGAGCTCTTGCTCACCTCTGCATGCTTCCATTCCTTTTTAGGATCCTTTTTAGGATTGAGATGTTTATCATCACAGATTTATTTTCTTTTAAATATCTTTTACAATGTTTTACATGTTTATGATGGAAAAGGAATGTGAAGTCCAATTTCTCAGTAGAGAGAAAATTTATATAATTATGATTTACATTGTAAGATGCTTCCTTCTCACTTACCTGCATTAATCATAAAAACCTGGTAGATTAGACATTACTGTTTTTTAAAAAAAATTTGAAATTAAAGTTCACGTACAATATTATATTAGTTTCAGGCATGCAACATAGTGATTAGACATTTATAAACTTTTGAAGTCATCACCTAATAAGTCTGGTACCTATCTGACACCATACATAGCTATTACAATATATTCCTTATGCTGTACTTTACATCCCCATGACCGTTTTTAAAAGTGGCAATTTATACTTCTTAATCCCTTTCACCCTTATTGCCCATCTCCCCTCTCATCTGGTGGCCATCAGTTTATTCTCTGTATCTATGAGTTTGTTTCTGTTTTTTCTGTTAATTTATATTGTTTTTTAGATTCCAGTTATAAGTGAAATTATACAGTACTTGTCTTTTTCTGACCGACTTATTTCACTTTGCATAATACCCTCTAGGTCCATCCATGTTGTCACAAATGGCAAGATTTCATTCTTTTTTATGGCCAAGTAATGTTCCATGGTACATAAGTACCACATCTTCTTTATCTGGCCATCTATTGATGGACACTTAATTTCCTCCCATAGATAATATTGTTTTTGTCTTAGAGTTGGAGAAACTGGCTGAGATCCTTTATGGTTAAGCCTGCAGAGTCGTATGGCTGGGGCTGAGATATGTGTCTTCTTACAATTAGGTTTAAATTACAGTGGTCAGGAGCATGAGGCAGGAATTCAGATGATGGGGGATTGCACTCAGAGTCTACTGCTCATTAGCTCTGAGGCCATCCACATTCTGAGTCAGCACCTCAGCTTTTTCGTCTATGAAATGGAGTAATAATTTCCGTGACAAACCATTGCTTATGTGAAATGTTAGCACAGTGACAGGCAATTTGCAAACGATCTCCAAATGATAATTATTATTAGTTTCTATAGTCAGCTATCTCCACGTCCATAGGTAAATTAAATTTCCAATTCAGCCTGGAATTGAAGTATATTAATCTGGAATTACAAATGTGAAATATTCTTAAAAGTAATATCTATCTATTTCCTTTCATTATTTCAGCATTGAATAAATTCCCCTTGACCTTTCATTGGCTTCAAAATATTGAGATTGGTTTTTGATTCAAGGAGATGCAGATTTATATCATGATTGGATTTGGGGTCGTAAGAGGTTATTTTATGATCAATGGTGACATTCACCCTTCCCTTGCTTTCCCATATGATTTTATGAAAGCTGATCATATTTTACATTAGTAATAAATCTTTGATTTACCATGTGGGACAGATTTGAAAAGAATAATTCAATGGTACATGTTTTTATGTAAATTTCCTTTGTTCCTTAATGGTGCTTTTTAAGCCTACTGTATATTTCTGGTGGTCACTAATGATAGTAACTTCTGTGTTTCTGAAAGACTTCCTCTAGCCAGAGCAACACTTCTTAATTTAACATGTAGAGGAATCACTTGGGGATCTTGTGACATTGCAGGTTCTGATTTTGTAGGTTTGCGATGAAATTCTGCATTTCTAACAAACACCCAAATGTTGAGTGCATGACTGATAATTCCTTAAAATAAGAGCTTTTAAAATATATGTATTCCTGTGTCCTACTCTCAGAGATTCTGATTCAGTAAGATTGAGATCGGATGTCTATATTTTTGGATATCTGCATATGTAATTTTAATAATATGCCTTGTTTTAGAACTGCCCAAATATATTCCAATTATGAACATTTTGATTCATATGGGTCCAGTCTATCTTTATAGTCTGTTCTTGTATGCCCTGTTCTTTGTCTTAATGCAGGCACACAAAAGAACTTACAAGTCCCTGGATATGCCATCTTTTACTGTGCTGTCTCCTTTTCTTTAAAAACAATATTTTCATTCTATTTAATGAAGAAATGACTACTTATCCTTTGAGATCCAGTTCTGGTATAACCTTATCTTGGTAACCTTTTCTGATGCTCTAGTCTAGTGGTTCTTAAATGGGAGAGATTTTTGTCTCCCTCTCAAGAACTTGAAAGACAATTAATAACGTCAGAAGATATTTTTGGTTGTCATAATTTGGTGGGTGCTGTTGGCATCTAGTGGGTAGAGGTCAGTGATACTGCTAAAATTTCTACAATAAATAGAATGGCCACAAGGAATCACTAGTCCAAAATGTCAATAGCTGAGGTTGGAAATCCTGTCCTATGCTGAGTTAGATGTTTCTCTCTTATTTTTCTTCTGAGTGATTCTATGTTATTACTTATCAAACTTAATTTTTTTATTTTCTGTTTTTCTACTCACCTGGTAGCCTGTTATATCCTTGGACAACTGATTTCCCCTTTTATCTCTGTTTCCTCATAAACAGTAGATTGTGTGTGTGTGTGTGTGTGTGTGTGTGAAAATAAATTGTTAAATGTCTCCTAGAATATGTAACTGAATTTAGAAATAAACTCTTATGCAATGTTTTTGGTAGGCAGATGGGCCAACCCAAGATCTAGGTAGATTCATGGACCCTAGTTAGGGGTGAGATGTTACCCCAGCCTGAAAAGTATAATATCAAGTCATCAATCACCACTGCAGAGTCAACCTCCTGAGAAAAACTCCATTTATCGTTTGCCAATTGGAAGGAATACAATTGACTAGAACCAGCTGGCTTTGGCCTCTCCATAAGGCTGTGACCCATTTAATCAGTTTGGAATGCACTCATAACTTTGAAGGTGGATCAGGAAGGATGGCAAGCATGGACAGAGTCAGCTAAGACTAGCAATCTCCCCATTTAAAGTGTTTGATGTAAGAGACACAATGATTAAAAAAGAAAAAGCTATGTGAGTGGGGTCAGGGGTAAGGGTAGGAAGATGGGTCATTCTTTATGATTTTGAAAACTGACAAACTGTGTTTAGTTTGGAAAGACCTGAAAAACCTCACATAACTCAGCCTGTGCTTCATTTCATCAACAGTGTGGGGAAATAATGAAATCTGCAGTTTCTGCTTTCTATCTGTCATCTAAGCCATTCCAAGGACAGTAATCCTGGGTAGTGTCTTTCAGTTGGAGCCATTTCCCTGGAGAGATGGAGTTATTAGTAAGACATACATTGAAAGCACATATACTTTCTCCTACCTGTTTCTGATTTTTCTTCTTCCTAATGCAATTTCACTGATCTCTTGGAAACCAGACAAACAAGGGTAGCTCTTCACTGCTCACGCTTTCCAAATGTGCTCCCCAAATTGAAATGCTATACTGTGTGCAAAACTCAGGTCTAGGAGACTGGAAATAAACTCTTCCATTTGTATGGGATATTATTTCTGAAGAGCAAATATTACATTTGTGTTATTTTATACTTATCTCACTCTAATGATTCACTTTCTTTTTCATTACCCCAAATGGCAACTGGTCCATAGTTTTAATTTCAAGCATCTTCTTTCTTCTCATGCCTTTAAGTGTTCATTTCCTTTAATACCTCAATTGAATATTTCTGGAAGTGCACTAAGACTTTGGATCCAGTGATACTTCATTTTATGGCCACTCTTCTCCTCCTAACCTTGCTCAGTCAGCATAGATTCCAAGGTCCACGGCTCAGTCCTTTATGGCCCCTCAACTCTCTCCTATGCTTTTCCTTCAGGGTGTGTTTCTGGCTGGACACCCACCCTGGTTAATTCCAACTCTCTTCCTTTCCCACTGTCATACTTGAACAGTTAAAAGTGCCTGGAGAGAATTTCCCTTTCTCAGTCCCCACCCCCTGCCACCACCTCCAAACACAGTCACATCTATATGTACTAGACACTTTAAATTAATGACTGAGACCTTGTGACTCTTAACACTGTTTCAAAATCCAACTCAACTCTCTAGACCAGGGGTTGGAAAATGTTTTCTGGAAGGGGCCAGGTAGAAAGTGTTTTAAGCTTTGGTAGCCATACGGTTTTTGTCACGATTCAGTCAAATAGCAGGAAAGCAGCCATAGACAGTACATGCATGAACAGACGTAGCTGTCCTCCAACCAAAGTGTGGACCAAACAAGCAGTGGGCTGGGTTTGGCCCACCAGCTGTAGTTTGATTACCCAGCTCTAGACCGTTTAATCTTCCACGATCCTAGATGACTATTTTGTATCTACTCACTTTCCTAAAACTTCTATGCTCACTCCCCACCCCATGCAAGTCTTTGCTATTAAACTTGCTCTCTGTTTTATGAAAACACCAAAAAGGATCAGGAAGAAAGAATCAGAACCTCTCTTTCCTCTGGATGTGAGCCCATTTTACTCTGCACTCCCTCCCAGTACGACAGAGGAAACATCCATATTTCTCTTTGAGGCCAGCCCCACCCTTGAGTACTGGATCCCATCCCATCTCCTCTACTTAAGAGAAATTTCCAGCAATCCTCTCCTCTTTGCTGGATTGTTTATATCAGCATATAAATGTGCTACAATAGATGTCGTCTTTAAGAAAGGAAAAAAAGAAAAGAAGATTCCTTGACTTCAGGTTCTCTTCAACTACAGCCCCATTTCTCTGCTCCCCTTACAGCACCCCTCAGTGTGTTATTCATACTCATTTTCTGCCTCCTCTCTCCTTCTGTGCCTTCTTGAACCCGGTCCCATCAGATTATATCCCCATCACTCTACTACAGCAACTCATTGCAGTTGACCTACCCCAGTTACTTTCTCATTGTCAGCCCCAGTATTTATTTATTTTGTGTGTGTCTCTGATCCTTTTTTTTTTTACTTTTTATTTTTTATTTTATTTTTTGTTGTTCAAGTACAATTGTCTCCATTTTTACCCCACCATACCCTCCACCCCACCCATCCCTGCCTCCCACCCTTGATCCTACCCCCTTTGGCTTTGTCCATGTGTCCTTTATACATGTTCCTTGATGACCTTTTTCCTATTTCTACCCATTATCCCTCTCCACCCTTCCCTCTGGTTATTGTCAGTTTGTTCTTTATTTCAATATCTCTGGTTATATTTTTCTTGCTTGTTTGTTTTGTTGATTAGGTTCTACTAATAGGTGAGATCATATGGTATTTGTCTTTTTTTTCACATTTTTTAATTGTTGTTCAAGTACAGTTGTCTCCATTTCCCCCTCACCACTCTCCCTCCCCAGCCACTCCCACTTCCCACCCTTGATCCTACCTCTCTTTGGTTTTGTCCATGTGTCCTTTATAGTTGTTCCTGAAAACCCTTCCCCCTTTTACCCCATTATCCCCTCTCACTTCCCCTCTGGTTATTGTCAATTTGTTCTTAATTTCAATGTCTGTATTTATTATAGTTCATGCCCCTGCAACATTTAAAAGATTGATTGTCGCTTCCTGTTTACCTTATCACTTTCATGTGGCTCCTAGGGTTCACCCTGTCTTGTTGCCTCTTATAGATCTGGATGTTCTCTGGCTCATGATTTCATGGTCTGCAGATACCTGCCCTGCTCACCTTGTATAAAGCAGCAGTCCCACCTCAGTGTTCCCACTGCTCCCCCTTATCTGCTTTATTGTGCACAAGGCACTGGTTACCACAAACCATTATACACTCACATGGGTTTATGTTATTGTCTTTACCTCTCGTCACTAGAACGTAAGCTCCGTGAGTGCAAGGCTAGTGTTGTGTTCACTGTTGTACCCAGACACCTAGACTGTTTCTGGCATGCAGTAGACAGTTACTAAATAGTTGTTGAATGAATAGGTGAATCTTTTAAAATCCTCTACATTCGCAATTACACAAGATGTTCAATGTCTCCTCTTGAGTGTGTAATCTTCTTTTTAATTTCTACAGAGAAGCTTGACATTCAAAGTGGCTAAGTGATCTGTGCAAAATAACATCACAAGTGAGAAGCAAGCATGCAAAGAAAGATACATTTCATCACTTGTTTGTGTGTTTGGGTTTTAAGACATGGCTAGCCGACCTCTTCTTAACACCCCCGTGATGAGAGCCTATCGCAGAGGCAGCCTATCCTGTTCTGCTGCTGAGGGGCGCCACCTGTCAGAGAGTTCCAACTTGATGTCCTCTCCACAGGCCCTCTCCATCTGATCAAGGGTTCCATATTTCTGTCACAACTATTAAAACCCACCTTAAAAATGCATGCCTGAATTTTCACGACCTGTTTCTGCTGCCTTTATTTCCCTCAAGTGGCTCATTCTTTTCTGTGTCCCCAAAGTACCGTGTGACGTGGGTCCCAGTATACAGCCCTGCAATGTCTACCTGCCTAGTGACAGGGGCGTGTCTAATCTATTCCATCTCCTCTCAAGCTGGGAACAAAGGCTGCTAATAAATCAGTATCTGTAGAATTAGGCAGTATATTTGGCATTTTTACCTGTATGATTTTATTTAATCTTCACCATGTTATAAGTGCAATGACATGCCCATTTCATAGGTCAAGAGCATGAGGATAAAAAAAGGGTGATGGTGTCCTCCTGCCATCTGCAGCTTTATGAAGGAATAACTGGATATTCAAAGTGTACAATATAATGATACGATATACATGTATGTTGTAGAATGATTGTTAAGAGGGAGATAACACATCCATCACCTCTTGTAGTCAACAGAGTCAACTCTCTCTTTCTTTCTTTCTTTCTTTCTTTCTTTCTTTCTTTCTTTCTTTCTTTCTTTCTTTCTTTCGTTTTTGTGGTGAGAATGCTTCAGGTCTACTTTTAGCAACTTTCAAGTATACATTATTGTGTTATTAACTATAATCGCCTTGCTGCACATTAGACACTCAGAATTTTTTTTTACAACTGAAATTTGTACCATCTGACCCACATCTCCCCATTTTCCCCTTTCTCCAGCCTCTGACAACTACCACTCGATTCCTTTCTATTTTCTGCTTCTATAAAATAGACCTTTAAAATTTTTCTTTTTAGATTCCACATATAAATGGTTCCATACAGTATTTGTTTTCCTCTGTCTGGCTTATTTCACTTAGCATAATATTCTCCAGATTTATTCATGTTGTTACACATGACAGAATTTTATTCTTTATTTATGGCTAAAAGTTATTCATATATATATGTGCATATGTGTGTGTACATACCCAAAATAGACATTTTTCCAAAGAAGACATACAAATGGCCAATAGGTAAATGAAAAGGTGTTCAACATCACTAATCATCAGGAAAATGCAAATCAAAATCACAATGAGATTTCACCTCTCATCTGTTAGTATGGCTATCATCAAAAACACAAGAGATAAATGTTGGCAAGGATGTGGAATAAAAGGAATGCTTGTGCACTGTTGGTGGGAATGTAAATTGGTATAGCCACTGTGGAAAACAATATGGAGGTTCCTCAAAAAATTTAGAATTCTGTGACATGATGCAGCAATCTCACTTCTGGGTATACATTCAAAGGACATGAAATCCATATCTTGAAGAGATATCTGCATACCATGTTCACTGAAACCTGAACCACAGCACTCAGGATAGGAAAATAATCCAAGTGTCCTTTGATGTATAGATGGATGGATAAAGACAATGTGGTGGCTGCAGCTTTTAAATGCAAGAGCATGGACCACCTGCACCCACGTCTGCTTGACTCCAGTAACCATGCTCTTACCTATTATGTGATGCTCACAGTAATTTTGAATCAAGGAAGGCAAAAATAAGCAAGCAGAAGGATGAATGAAATACCACATCTATCTTCCATCATTTGACCTGACCTGGCTTGCTGAAGAAACAGAGAATGATTCTGTAAATGAGGAGCTCTTACCAGATATCTTCTGAAGAGTTCTGCAAAATCATCTTATTGTCTGGGCCACCACTGTACGACAGGACATCCAGCTGATTGGCATTTCCAGACTGCTGAAAGTCCAAAGGGGCCACTGTGAGCTGAGGTGTGTGATCTGATGGCAGTGGGTCTGAGGTTGAAAAGTGCCTGAGAGTTGAGCAGTCATAAGTGACTCTGTCTCCAGCACCCACTAGATGTCTGCTTTGCTCTCAGTGACTTAACCTCCATGTCAATCAGTTTCTTCATCTGTAAAATGGAGTTAATAACATGCTTCAAGGATCGTTAAGAGGATTAAACTACTTAATATTAAGTAAAGTGTCTGGTGCATAGTAAACTCTAATGAATTATTTGCTTAATAAAGCTGCCTTCTCCCTGCCTGCCTTGCGTCTGACTTCAGCAATGCAGTAGAAGTGGCAGTGCGTTTTGTGGTGGGTGATTTTTAACTTTTCCTTGGAAAGAGCACAGAGAAACAATTTAAGCTTTGTTTCCTCAGGTCTAGCAATTTCTTCTGACTGGTATGACCTGTCAATTCAGAGAAGAAAAAGGAAAAAAAAAGCTAGTGCACACTCAGTCATTTGGCTACACACCACTTTGGCTGATCATTTTACTGATTGATCTCGTTGGCAGTGATTTCTAATTGAGTGAGTGAAAGAGGAGTATCTGCGATGAAGCTAATGCGGGCAGGACAACTGACCGTGTGTGACAGAAAGCTTGGCAACGAGGCGAACACACCCGACCGAAACTGCCTGACTCAGAAGCAGTCATGTCAGGATGCTTATGTACCAACTGTGTTCTAATTCTTTTCCTTCCGCTATTTCTCTCACCCTGATCTGTCACATAATAACATTTGCTTTCTAAGCATTCATTTTGTTTTTCCATTTGTCAAACAGCAATAATAATACTACCTAATTTCAAAGCTGTTGTGAGGATTAAATGAAAAAAATACCTGTAGAGGGTTCTATGATGATACCTGGACCAATAAATAGTGACAGCCCAACAAATGAACTTGATTTAAGGAGAGGAAGAAGGTTTCTGTGGCTGGAGCCTGTCAGATGAGGGGGCGGGAGGGAAGAGATGCAGTAGTGGACAAGGAAGTCAGGGGTCAGCTTGTATAGAGTCTTATAGGACAGGATTGTTTGGAGGTTCAGGGCTTCTAAAGGGTTTGAAGTCCATGTGTGACATTATCTGATTTATGTTTTAGAAAGATCTGTCTGCCTTGCAGAGAGGATGGAGTATGAGCAAGAGTCATGGCTGAGAGATGAGGTGTTAGATGTCCAGGTGTTAGATGATGGAGCTCGGGAGAGGGTTTTACGGTGCCAGATGCACAGAAGGAGTCAGATGCAGGCCATATTCTGGAGACAGTTATCGGAGGATTGGCTAAGAGGTTGCTGAGCAGTGGGAAAGAAAGGAACCAAGGATTGCTGTCAGGCCTGTTAGTGAGTGAGCGGATGGGGTGCCGTTTACTGAAATATGGAAACTTTAAAGGAGCAGATTTCAGAAAGAAAAGTGGTATTTTCATTTAGGCATACAAAGTTGTGAATGTTAGTTAGATGCATAGGAAAAGATACTGAGAAAATATAGAGGCTAAAGCTCAGAGAGTGGCTCAGAACTTGTGATTTCACATTTAGGAATCATGAACATTTAGATCAATGTCCTGCAGCTGGAGAGATTTCCTGAAGTGAGAATACGGAGAAGAGATTCCCTCTCAGTGAATTCCTTCACACCGAAAAGTACCTTCTGTAGGTCTAGCTAAAGATGGGGACTTGTACCCCTAAGATAACACCTGAGGATGTGGTAGCACTGGGGAGAAATGGCCCAAGGGGGCACTGCAAGGGTGGGCCTTCTGTGCAGGACACCCAGCTAAGTAAGTATTTCTGCACCAGACATGGCAGAGGAACCAAACTGTTGGTGACAGGTCACCAAAGATGCCTGCCTAATGCCTCAGCATTGAGTAAGTCCCTGTTCTTAGCTCAACCTCAAGGGGTAGAATTTGCCCTTCAAGTGCCATTGACTCTTCGAGAATGCACCAAGAAGAGCTGATATTCCCATGAGCTAGTCAAGGAATGAGATACTGAACCAAAACCAAGTTGATCTAGAGAAAATAATGAAATAAGATGTGTTTCACGTGACCTGAGATTTGCACTCACTGCGTTCTGATTCTGATCGCTGATCCTGTAAGTGCACTTCCCTGCTAATGGAGAGATTTTGCTCATCTTTTTCTCATTCTCAGGAAATGCCTACATTTGCCTAGTGTACCAGTTAGGGAAGATGATCTTTTAAAAATATGTAGTTTCTGCGTAATGATGAGTTAAGGAAACATCTCTCTCTGCCCAGAGTCATGAACCTGACACAGTTAACACTGTAAGTCTTCTGTACATTTAATCAGAGGTGTTTAATTTGATTTTCTAAAATGAAGCAGAGCATCAGTTTGTCATTAGGTCTGAGAAGTGCTACATTTCTGAAGTCACTCTGCATACCCAAAAGAGCTTTATTGGGTGTGAATAATAACAGCCCACAAATATATTGATGATAATGAGCATCTAAATGTTCTGTAAGAAAAAAAAAGAAAAAAGAAAATCCCTGACGAGCATGCATGGTGACTCATGATGACCAGAATTTTTTAAATTTATGATCATTGCAACATGAAAAATAATTATGAATAATAAAAATCTGTTACAATAATTAGCTGTAATGAATGCTCATGGTGAGCTAAATGAACTGGAACAATTTAAGGCAATAATACATAATTTGCATTTTGTGTTATGTCTGATCATTTTATCATTAGAGAAAGAGGCAAAAGAGAGAAGGGTAAGAGACAGAGGAGGCACAAGGGGGGCTGATGAAAGGAAAGCAAAATCAACTTCTCAGCTTGCTGTATTCCTATGTTGTGAAAAAAATGAAAAGCACTGCATTTGTTTTACATCAGCTTTTGCAGTCATTCCAGCTTCTTCTGTGCAGGTGTCTGTCCATAGTGTGAGAAAATAAATGATCATCAGTGTAGCAGACATTCAAATCTGACAAATGCGTTTGAGCCTGTCTGCTTTCTTATGCCTCACATAACATAGATGCCTTCCTTAACTGACCTAAGTCTCACTTAAATTCTTAAAATGGAATACAAGCAGATACTACCGAAAGTCACAGTGAGGAGTGGACATGTTGCAATAGCAGCAAACTCCTAGTAAATGCTCACTATGTCCCTGGCATTCTCCTAGATTCCTTCACATGAACTGTCCTTACATTCCCCTGGTGACCCTGATCAGTAAGTGCTGCAATTATCTCTTTTACAGATGAGAAAACGAAGACACAGAATGATGGAATACAAATAGTAAGTGAGGGTGTGGGATTTATTACCCAGGCTGTTGGTCTCCAGAGCTCGCCATTGCTACAAGCAGCCTGTGCTCGCCAGCATCCGTCAGCACATACCTGGGACACAGATTGATAAAGCCAGGTATTGCCATTTTTCATATCACCTTTGTGGCGCCTGATAGAGTGAGCATTTGTGTTTCTGAGCAGGCCTTGTTGTAATGAATTCAACTCTGAAGGCTGAAGGGCAACAATTGGGGATGGTTTTCAGATTCCCCTGGCACAAACAGTCTTATCCATTAGGGACCCCTGTGCTGTGAGATGCAAGGTGACTGCAAAGTGACTTTCTTAGGTGGAGGGTAACAAGCAGCTCCCAGATGCAGGTTCTCCCTGACATTGGGCAGGATCAGAGGCCTGTGCCTCATCAAGTCATCACCTGGGGTACCTGGGGTGATCTCCCCGACCTCCACAGGGCCTGTCTTTGACTCAGCTGGGGAAGCTTTCCTGGTGCCCAGATTCAGCGCCTCTCTTGGTGGACCCAGTAGGGTAGGGAGGGCTGGAAGGAGGTGTCCTAATTTGCACCTTTTAGAGAAAAGTCTCCTTTTCTCTACTTGGACATTGTTTGCAAGTAAATTTGCATATATACTCCCAATCCATGTTTGCTTAGATGATATTGGAAGAGGTGCTCATTCTATCCCTCAATTTTTAAAAATGAGCATTGAAAATAGGGTCCCGTTTTCATTACATTCTTTTGTTACTTCCTCATTTCATAGTGTATCAGGAGCTTTGTCAAATGGAAATGTCTTGGACTTCCCCTGTTCTGGGAGGAAGCTGTCATGGTTTATATTGAGTGAAAAGTGTGGGACCTGTCAAGATGCAGGTGGGCTGACCCTCTCCATTGTGTTGAGACACAAAATATATGCAAACCCAAACATAGAATGAGCAACATCGAGTGGGATTCCTCATCCTGAACACTGGCCCCTTTTCCTGGATGTGCATTCTTTAGAGAGAAACACAATGACTGGGATCCCAGCCCCAGCCGCTTCCTCTCCCATACCCACAGCCCACTTCTTTCCTTCATCCCCAGTCCCCTCACTCACTCACCATCTCTCATGCTTCTGTTTGCTCTCTGGTGGTCTGCCTGCTGGAGGTTATCAAATGACTGTACACATAGCTAGGAGTTCCC
>VMDR010022404.1:0-16227 GCA_007922815.1 Macrotus californicus | reverse complement strand
GTGAAATTGAAGCAGTAATAGATTAATCAGCCAGCACATAAAAGCATTGGACTGTAGACTTCACAGGCAAATGTTGCAAAACATTCAAAGAAGACCTAATTCCAATCTTTCTCAAACTATTTCAAAAAATTCAAGAAGAGGTAAGATTACCATAATTGATTTATGAGGCCAAGATTACTCTAATTTCAAAACCAGGTATAGACACACCAAAAAAAATCTACAGACCAATATTGCTGATGAAGGATGGTAAAATCCTTGCCAAATATTTGCAATCCATAACAGCAGTACATTAAAAAGATCATACACCATGATCAAGCGGGTTTCCTCCTAAGGATGCAACAATGGTATAATATTAATAAGTCAATACATGTAATATACTACATAAACAAAATGAAAGACAAAAACCACATAATTGTATGAGTAGATGCTGAAGAACATTTGATAAAGTACAGCACCCATTTATGACAAAAACCCTCAGCAAAGTGAGAATAGAAGGAGCATACATCAACATAATAAAGGCCATATACAAAAACCTACAGCCAACATCATAGTCGGCAAAAACTAAAAACTTTCTCCCTAAGATCAGGAACAACACAAAAGTGTCTGCTTCTACCAGTTTTATTCAACATAGTATTGGAAGTTCGAGCCACAGCAATCAGATGAAAAGGAAAAGTATCCAAATTGGAAAGGAGAAAATAAACTCATTATTTGCAAATGACATGATAGCGTACATAGAAAACCCTACAGTCAGTACCAAAAAGTACTCAACCTTATTAAGTGAATTTTGAAAACTAGTGGGATGCAAAGTCAATATTCAAAAATCAAAGGCATTTTTGTATACCAGCAATAAAATATCAGAAACAGAAACTAGGAAAAAATCCCATTTACTGTAGCAACAAGAAAATTAATGTACCTGGGGATAAATTTCATCAAGGAGGTAAAAGACCTGTACTCGGAAACCACAGAACACTGAAGAAAGAAATTAAGGAAGATACAAATAAATGTAAGCATATACTGTCATAGATTAGAAGAATTAACATCATTAAATAGTCCATACTACTCAAAGCAATGTATAGATTCAACGTAATCCCTTTTAAAATACCAATGACATACTTTACAGATTTAGAACAAATATTTCAAAAATGTATATGGAAACAAAAATGACCCCAAATAGCCTCAGCAATCTTGAGAAAGAAGAACAAAGTAGGAGGGATCACACTACCTGATATCACACTGTATTATAAGGCTACTATAATCAAAACAGTCTGGTACTGGTGTAAGAACAGAGACATCGATCAAGGGAACAGAACAGAGAGCCCAGAAATAAACCCATGTCTCCATGGTCAATTAATATTTGACCAAGGGGGCAAAAACATAAAATGGAGTAAAAATAGTCTCTTCAACAGGTGGTGTTGGGAGAACTTGACTGGTGTATGCCAAAAAAAAAAGAAACTACACCATCATCTTTCACCATACATCAGAGTAAACTAAAAATGGATAAAAGACTTAAATATAATCCACGATACCATAAAAGTCCTAGAGGAAATCACAGGGAGTAAAATTTCAGATATCACACAGAGCAATGTTTTTGCTGATATATCTCCTAAGGCAAGAGAAAGAAAGGAAAAAATAAATAAATGGGACTACATGAAATTAAAAAGCTGCTGCATGGCTAAGGAATGCACCATAAAAATGAAAAGGGAACCAATCATATGGAAGAACATGTTTGCCAATGATACATCACAATAGGGTTTTATCCCCAACATATAGACTCATAGGACTCAATGCCAGGAAGACTAACAATCCAATTTAAAAAATGGGCAAAGGACCTGAACAGACACTTCTCCAAGGAGGATATACAGAGTGCCTACAGACATATGATAAGAATCTGACATTACTAGTCATCAGAGAGATGCAAATTAAAACCACAATAAGATATCATCTCACCTCTCAGAATGGCCATCATTAATGAATTAACAAACAAAAAGTGCTAGCAAGGATGTAGAAAACAGGGAACCCTAGTGCATTGTTGTTGGGAATGTATGCTGGTGTAGCTACTGTGGGGAGCAGTATGGAATTTCCTCAAACAATTAAAAGCGAAACTGCCTTTTGACCCAGTGATTCCACTGCTGGGAATATACCCTAATAATGCCGAAACACCAATTCAAAAGAACCTACGCACCCCAATGTTCATAGCAGCTCTACTTACAATAGCCAAGTGCTGGAAACAGCCAAAGTGCCCATCAATAGAAGAGTGGATCAAAAATGGTACATTTACACAATGGAATACTAAGCAGCAGAAGGAAAGAAGGAACTCCTTCCTTTTGCACTAGCATGGATGGAACTGGAGACTATCATGCTAAGTGAAATAAGCCAGTCAGTGAAAGACAAATACCCTATGAACTCACTTATAAGAGGACTTTAGTGAACAGAATAAATTAATGAGCAACATGAAACTTGAGACATGGAAACATGAAGAGACTGACAGTGGCCATAGAGGTGGGAGAAGGGACATAATGATGGAAAAAATGGGAAGGGGCTAGTCAAAGAACATGCACGAATGACCCATGGATATCGACAATAGTTTGGGGATTGACTGGGAGCGGGGTGTGTGCTGGGCAGAGGAAGGCAAAGGGGGAAAATGGTACAATTGTAATAAAATAATAATTAAAAATTAAAAAGAAATGAAACACTCTCTTTGCTGCCTTGAGCTTCTTTTTGATCACAGCACCAAACATGCTCTCTCTTAGCTAACTGCTCTCTTGATGTCTGTGAACACACAGTATCTTCTCTAGTAGCCACTATCTCATCATCACTTATATCTCATCAATAGCCACCCTGTTGAGAGCTCTGAAGCCTTTCTATGCCTTAGTAAATTGTTTGGATAAAGTTGTCTTTTATGTACTATCATAAACAACTTAAGTATATTTATATTAAAGAGCTTTGCAAATCTTGGTCTAATCTGTTTTTGACAAATAGCTGAGTAGTATTGGTTTTACATGAACTTGGCCAAATTTGATCATATTTCGTGTAAATGTGTACATATGAGAATTATTGGTAAATGGTGAGAGATTCTAAAATATATCACCGATGTGACTCAGCCAATTATTTCCTCCTCCATATTGTGTTATTTGTTGTTGCTATTCTTTCTCTCACTGTTTCCTTCCCTTCTTGTCGGTATCTTTCTAGAACTTACCTTGTCTTTTTTGATCTTCTCTCTCATAGACATGAATGGTCACCTGTACTCATCTGCTCTGGAGTTCTCTCTGTTCTGTTACTTTACTAAAAGAAGCCATCCATTCTTAGTTTGAACTTTTCTGAAGATGGGGAGCTCATCACTACTGAATGCAGCTCATTTTGAGGACAGTGCAGCAGCTGGAAACCCCCTTAGACCGAGTTAAAATGTGCCTCGCCATGGCCTCCTCTGGCCTATGGTTTGCTTTTTTTCATGTTGGTAATGCATATATTTGAATACACCCCCGATGCCCCATCTGACCCTCCTCTTTTCCAGGTCAGCTGGCCCAGCTTGCTTTTACTACTTCTTCTCTGGCACATTGACAGCTCCTGTGTTCCTATTTTTGATGAGGTATGCTCACCAAGTGGTGGTAGGAGTGCTTTCCAAGCTCAGCTACAATGCATTGTCTTGGTATGGCAGACTTGAAGAGGTGACAGGAGCATTGGTGAAGCTGACATAGTGGGGCACTTAGTCCTGGCCCCCATGAACAGCAAAACTCTGCCCCAACATTCCCTTTAGTGGTGGAAAAACAGACTACTGGGTTCTTGCTGTTCTGTGTCCTAGATGATAGATTTTCTTTTGCTTACCAAGAAAGAATGTGGTTTCTCAATAACGGGCTTGGCTTCCTGGCTCCTGTTGAACTGTTATTAGAACACTCTGAATCTCTTCATTTATAGAAAGATGATTTGGAGAAAATGCTCTTTCTGGGACAATGTAGACTTCAACAGATGTTTGTGAAAATGCTAGTTCAGTTCAATTTGTTGGCCAAAGATCTTTGCCGTTCATTTCACACTTCAACCTTCAAAACTTTTGGGGGGTGTTTTGGCAGCTTTATCCTCAAAGCAACACTGATTAGGTGCACTCCTGAGGGCCATGTGCCGGCCTTCCCATCTGCTTTCTAGCAGGTCTCACAGCAGCATGGAGAGACCAGCAAGGGCACTAGGTGAAGAGACCCAGGCTCATGAAGGCAGGAGGTGGCCAGCAGAGAGGCACTTCCTACCAACTCACTGGTTCTAATCCCAGCTCAGAACATTCCCAGTTGAGCGATCTTGTATGATTCACTTGACCTTTTTGTGCCTCATTTTCCCCATCTACAGGAGGAAAATGTTGGTAGTACTATTACTCACTTCATAGAGTTCTTTTTTTAAAGATTTTTAATTGTTATTCTCTTATAGTTGTCCCAATTTCCCCCTCTTTGTCCTCCACTGCCTATCCCACCCCCCACTCCCACAGTCAATCCCCTCATTGTTGTCCATGTCCATTGGTCATTTTATATGCTCTTTAACTAGTCTCTTCCCCTTTCCACCATTGTCCCCCCCTCACCGTCCCCTCTGGTCACTGTCAGTCTATTCCATGTTTCCATGCCTGTGGTTCTGTTTTGTTTGTTAGCTTATTTTGTGCATTTGATTCCTCTTATAGGTGAGATCATACGGTATTTGTCTTTCACCAACTGGCTTATATCACTTAGCATAATATTCTCCAGTTCC
Source organism: Macrotus californicus (assembly GCA_007922815.1). Taxonomy (NCBI): domain Eukaryota; kingdom Metazoa; phylum Chordata; class Mammalia; order Chiroptera; family Phyllostomidae; genus Macrotus; species Macrotus californicus. The sequence goes on along the minus strand of VMDR010022404.1, from coordinate 11,505 downwards.
ATCCATGCTGTTGGAAAAGATAGGAGTTCCTTTTTTCTTTCGGCTGCATAGTATTCCATTGTGTAAATGTACCACAGTTTTTTGATCAACTCATCTACTAAAATTGTCAGAATAATGTAAAGTGCTTAATAAATGGCTAGCCTTTCCTAAATGTTTGTTAATGATTGTAAGTGAGGACCCAGGTCCATTTTACTATACTACCTCTCTATCTGAAGGTCCTTACTGAGTTATAGCTGAACTTTGGCTTCTCCCATATTAGTAATCTTACTACATTTAATAAAATAGTCAGTATAACTTTAGAATTTGGAGGAAAACTGAAATATAACCCTGGACTAAGCCTGTAAGGCAGTTGTTGAGAGGATGATAGTGTGGGAGGGGATCTTAAATGTGCTGTGATGGGTTCAGGGAGGGGTGCACGGTCCCCTGTCTCTCCTGTGGTAGATCAGACCCCACTTCTTCCCTAGTAGGCCCTGCACTGGTATTGGTCAGTTGGATGCCATTTCAAAGAACAGGCGCTAGTAGGGCAGGAAAGTGGCTGTTAATAGTCCTGTATAACCTAAGAGGATGGCTGTTCTCCGTTAAGCTGCTTAGGGAAGGATAGGCCTGGTCAGGCCTGTAGAAGCCTGAGGATGTGACTTCAGTGCCCCGGGTCACATCCCTAGAGTGCAACTTGCTGCTTTTTAAAAGGGAATATCTAGATCGTTAAACATACCCATATTTCATGAAAAATATAAAAACATTTTATAAAGCCACAAATGAATGATTTTTGCTATCATTCAATTATACAATGTCCTTTATGAGTATAGCTAATTAAGAATGGATTTTTTAAAATAAATACTTCAAGCCCAATAATGTAGGTAAATAACATTGGGGGCAGAGAAAGCTTTAACATGTGTTTTATGTTAGACTTTGTACCTTGTTTGTATTCAGAATTGTGATGGGCACTGAGCATTGGTATAATACTTTTCTTTGCAAGTGGCTGTGCTTTGGACTGTGTTAAATAATTTCTCTATAGCTTTTCCTTTTTCCCGAGACTTTGAATCTGGATTCATTTCTGTTTATAAAGCTTTCCAAGATGTATTGCTAAAAAAATGCAGTTGAAGAATGCATCTGAAGGAATCACATGGTGTATTTCACTATTGTGCTGTTTTAGAAAAGCGTTTAAAACACAATCTTCCTGAGTCTGGAAAATTACAATATGGCTTCTAAACAGACTTGAATGTTTCAAGGTTGAGGCAGACGTTGGTAAATTTATCTGTAAAATGATATAAAAGCTCTTTTTCTTTTACCTGATTTAAACTTGGTTACTCAAGCCAGGAACCTGGACTTATTCTGGCTCCTCCCCATCCTCTCTGCACATTCAATTTCCATGTCACCATGTCCTACGATTTTACTATTTTTTTTCTCATATGTCTTTCTATTCTTACATGTAGTTACTGCCTTAGAGTCTCAGCATTTCTTGCTTGAACTTTTGCAACAGCCTCTGGACAGATTGCTCTGCCTTCAGTCTCTCATTTTTCTCCCCCATCCTCATATGTCATTCCCTGTGCTTTCAGGCAGAGTGTCTCAGACTTCAGTGTGTGTCAGAATCAGCTGGAGGCTCCTTGGCAGGTGTGGAGTGGAACTTGAGACTTTGTATTTCTCACATGTTCCCAGGGGATCTGAGGCTCCTGGTCTGGGACCCCCTTTGAGAACCACCACTCCAGTTATCTAGCCCACACAGATGACCTGCCACTGCCTTCCTTCAAAAGATAAATGCCAGAATTGCCTGTGTGGCCACAGGGTCACAGTAGCCTGGGTCTCTGTCTCCAGCCCCCTCTCCCACTTCACCCCATTTCTCTAGTGACACCCAACAGACCATGCCCCTCCCAGCTCCTGTGTCTGGAATGCCACCCTCCTCCATTAGTGTAGTATGGCCGTCACTCAGAGAGGTGTTTCTGGGCTCATCTTTACTTGTTGAAATGTGTAATAGTATGAATTGTTCCATGGCACTCAGGAGCAAGGCCTGCTACATCCCTATTTTTCTAGAGCAATTAAATCTCATTTGAGCCCTGACTCACCAAGAACAATAAGAGCTCATATCAGTCATTTGAGGATGCAGTGTTTACCCCAGGACTTCTCAGTTACCCGCTGCACCCACTTCTTTGTTATTGCTGATCTACTTATGAATCAAGCAATTGCTTGGGACCCAGTCAGAGTCAGCTGAAATCACAGCAGATAGAGGTGCTAACCACCCTGCTAGTCTTGCTTGGCTGCTCTGAGCTCCTTCCTCCACACAGCCTTTTCAGCCTGTTCCTCAGTCTCCGTCTCCTCTACCTCTTCTCCTGCAGCCTCTAAACATGAGGCCTCCTTTCTCCCTCATATAGATGAGTTGAGTTCAGGCCTCTAAACTCAGATGTTTATGAATGTTGGTATATTTAGGAATTATTTAAGGAGCGTGTTAAAAATGCAGATTCCTAGACTTCCCCCAAAGAGATTCTGACTCAGGGGAGCTGAGATGGTGCCCAAGAGTGTGTGTTTTAATAAGAATGCTGGTGGAAAGAGGATCTCCAAGATGGCAGCCTAGGTAAACATGGTTCACCTCCTCATACAACCACATCAAAATTAAAACTAAACTCTAGAACAACCATCACCCAGAACTGGCAGAAATCAAATTGAATGGAGGTCCTGCAACTACAGAATTAAAGAAGAAACCACATCCATCCAGACTGGTAGGAGGGGCTGAGATATAGAGATGTGGAATGGGCTGGCCCCAAAAATCAGGAGGGCAATCCCAACCCCACACCAGGCCCCCCAGCCCAGGGTTCCATTGCCAGGAGAATAAATCCCCGTGGCTTCTGGCTGTAAAAACCAATGGAGATTGAGTCAGTGGAAGAAACTGCTGGAGCCACAAACAGTTCCTCTTAAAGGGCCCTCATACAGACTTACTCAGACTCCCACTGAACTCCAGCAGTGGGGCAGCAGCTTGAAAGGCACCAGTGGCATACAGGGTGGAACTGAAATGTCTAGCATCAAAATGAGCACTGGGGGATAGCTTTCTCCAAGACAGAACTGTTAGCAGAGGCCATTGCACCTCTTCTGGGCCCTTCCCTCAGAGAGCCACAGAGTGTGGCAGGCACCATATCTGAGACTCCATCAACCTGGCTCACACTGTTTGCCCCACCCTGATGATTCCCTGAAACTCTATCCCACCCAACTTATGAGCCCATCCAAACAATTAACAGTGGCTTTTCCATAGGAATGACTTGTCTTGGCTCTGCTTCTGACCTTCCTAAATCCTGTCAAACAGGCAGCAGCTGGCCTGAGTGAGCCCCTGTACTTGCTAAGGAGCTCCAGACCCAGCAGTAGCAGCAGCTAGCCTTGGTTCATAGCCTGGTCTCACTAGGGCACCTCCAAGCCCAGCACAACAGGAACCAATTGAGAATCACTTTATAACTTATGCCAAGCGGCCCCAGACAGGGCATGCACCAGAGCCTTGCTGAAGTAAGCCTTATTCTACAGAGTGGAGCCTTCGCACAGCTGATCCTCCATGGAGAGTGGAGATTGGTGGTCAGTGGTCACAGCCAGTCCTTACAGGTGACTGGCCTGGGTAAATCCCTCCCATTGACCTTCCAACAGCAATCAAGGCTCAACTACAAGAGGAAGGTGTACTCAGCTCACACAGAAGGTACACCTTGAGTGCCCAGCTTGGATGATAGGGCAGGTTGTTGTACTGGACCCTCAGGGCACCTAGTACATTAGGCCACACTACCAAGATGGGGTCATAGCAGCTCCACCTGATACATAGAGACTGCCAAAATGAGGAGACAAAGGAACATGGCCCAAATGAAAGAATAGATCAAAGCTCCAGAAAAAGAACTAAACAAAATGGAGATAAGCAATCTTTCAGATGCAGAGTTGAAAACACTGGTTATAAGGATGCTGAAGGAACTTAGTACCTTAAAAGCATAAAAAAGATGTAGTCAGAATTGAATGATACACTAATTTAAATAAAGAACAATTTACAGGAATCAGCAATATAGTGGATGAAGCCGAGAATTAAATCAATGATTTGGAACATAAGGAAGCAAAAACAACCAACCAGAACAGCAAGAAGAAAAAAGAATGAAAAAAACCCCAAAACAAACAAGGATAGTATATGGAACCTCTTGGACAACTTCAAGTGTACCAACATTTGCATCATAGACATGCCAGAAAGAGAAGAGAAAGAGCAAGAAATTGGAAGTCTATTTGGAACAATAATGAAAGAAAACATCCCTAATTTGATGAAGGAAATAGACATACAAGTCTAGGAAGCACAGAGAGTCTTAAACAAGATGGATGCAAAGAGGCAGATGCCAAGACACATCACAATCAAAATGCCAAAACTTAGAGAATCTTAAAAGCAGCAAGATAAAAGCAGGTAGTTGCCTACAAGGGAGTTCCCATAAAATTGTGAGCTGATTTCTCAAAATAAATTTTGCAGGTAAGAAGGGGCTGGGAAGAGTATTCAAAGTGATGAAAAGCAAGGACCTAAACCAGGATTACTGTATCCAGCAAAGCTATCATTTAGAATCGAAGGGAAGATAGAGTTTCCTAGACAAGAAAATACTAACGGAGTTCATCTTCACTAAACCATTATTATATAAAGTTTTAAAGGGACTTATTTAAGAAAAAGAAGATCAAAACTGTGAACAATAAAGTGGCAACAAATACATATCTATCAACAATTGAAGCTAAAAAATTAAGCAAACAAGCAGAACAGAAACAGAATCATAGATACGGAGAATGGTTTTTGGGTACCAGATGGGAGGGGGCCCTGAGGGAATATGTGAAAAGGTGAAAAGATTAAGAAGCTCAAATTAGTAGTTACAGAATAGTCATGGGGATGTGAAGTACAGTATAGGAAATGGAGAAACCAAGAACTTATATGCATGACCCATGGACATGAATAATGGTATGGGGATTGTCTAAGGGAGTGGGGTTTTGGTACTGGGTGGAGCAGGAGAAAAGAGGAAAAATAGGGACAACTCTAATAGCATAATCAATAAAATATACTTAAAAAAAGAATGCTGGGCACTTTTGCTATAGTTATTCTGTAGGTCAAGTTGCAGATAGCATTTACCCATATTTCACTCCCCTCTTTGGACACAGGAACACAAAAGGCCATTTTGCTATGCATAGTTAAATTCTGCTACCCGGCTGTATTTTCACGAGTAGACTTTGCCTCCTAGAGGGCAGGGTATGTGCTTTATTCTTCCTGCACAAAGCCTGGTGCTTCAGACTCAATACTGATGTCTGCAGGAATAGTCTTAGAGATAAATGCATGCCACAAACTGGGGAAGGCACCAAACTCAGCGTTTTTTTTTTTTCTTTCTTGCATGATACTTCTGGGGCCAGAGGTGGGAAGAATTCTGAGGGTCTTTGATGGCTGCCTTCTCCAGTTCTTGAATTCTACTGGGCATGGCTGGGAATGAGTTATTCTTTAATTGGCAAAATGATCCTCTTAGATCAAAGAAAAACTGCTGAAGTGGCATTTATATTGGGATGGTAGCTGGCAATAGCTTTTACATGGAGGAAAGGGAGCCACTTTATAGGGAGCCCAGCTCTGAAGTCCTGGCTAGACTCCTGGTCACATCCCTGGAGCTCTGGGATGTGACCCACACCTTGGAGTTGCCTTCAGGGTGTTAGGTACAGTTTGATCACAACCTCAAAGGGTGGCAAATCACTGAGTTGGTGTAGACCTGAAGTGAACAGAATTCTGAGTAAGAGCAATACTAAAAGTTGTGATTTTTACCTTCCAATGAGAATGAGAACCTATGTTAACTGAGTGATAGATTCACTTTCACATGGAATTTTTTCCTGTTATAACACCATTTTCTGACTTCTGCTTATGTCTTAGCTATAATCAACAAGGTATCTGTGGCAAGGGGGAACTTGGTAAAAATATTTTTAGACTGCAATTCTGAATATAAAGAAGACTTCTAAAATTGCAGAGCAGTCTTCATTTATATCTGTATTTGCAAAATGTATTTTGACTTGAAAGGGCCAAATGATTAAATGTATTAGAAACATTTTTTGCACAAGATTACGTAGAGTCATACACTTTAAAATTATCAGAGAAATGTTTGGTACTTTTGAAAACCCTACTTCTAGTCACTAGAGTTGTGTGGGTGTGTTTTGTGTGTGTGAACAGGCCTGCAGAATTGTTACCATAAGACTGGACTGTTACTTATTTTGAGACCAGCAGCACCAATTCCACCTGTCACATGTTGTGGTGGGATTTGAGAAGAATGAGGACAGTTTTATCAGGATTGTGAAGTTTTCCAGGAGGATAGCCTATGCATGGTAATTCACTTTCTAAAACCCTGTGCAGTGTGCACCTGCTTGAGAGGAGCTGTCTGTTTTTCCTCAGCTCTAGCTCCTACTGCTGTAATAGCTTGAGATGAACAAATCTCACTTCTGATGTAGTATGTGGCTCGACTTCTTCACTTGTTCATTCTTGTCCTTTGCTTCCTGGGAGGCTGAAGCCCACCCCAGGTACTGGAACCTTACTTCACTGGTATAGTGGAGACCACCCACCCATAAGCATTTCCTGGGCCCATGGTAACAGCTTGCCTTATAGTGAGAACTAACATAGATTTTGAGTCACTGTTTTATTCTGGGCTTTAATTTGCGGACCAGTGCATTCTTTCACAAAGCTTTTTGTATTCTTGTACTTTTCAATTTGTACGTGGAGAAGTTTTCCTCCTAAGGATGAGTCCACAGTGTTGTACCAATTTCCTTTGTTTTCATTATCACATGGCAGAATATTTTATATCTCTCTTGATGGACTGCAGACAGTTCTGACTCTGCCTTTCTTCTCAGTCCATTCTTCTTACTGTGCCTCAATTTCTTCTCTCACCCTCCTCTCCCCTTTGGTCCCCTTCTTCTTGCTTTCTTCTTTTGGCTTAACCTTTCTTTCATATCCTCTTCCTTCTTGCTCCAGGCAGCCATTGTAATTAGGAAGTTGGCCAATCATATTGTGTGTTAAGGTCTTGCGGTTGTAATTCTTTTCCTTTTCACAAAAATTCCAGTTATTTGAATTACCCAGCTGTTTGGATTCTGGCTAAGAGGGACTTAATTTCATCTGAGGACCTGAAAACCTTGTACTTATTGGTCTTTATATGCATATTTGAGTTTACTGTTGAAGACACCAAGGAAAGGTGATATTTTAATAAGTCAGTGGTTGCAAAGTGTTATGCTTTCAAAATTTCTCTTCTGTCTAATACTTAGCAGCCGAAGCATACTGTGCTCATAGCTTGATTTTCCTCTTCAGAGGCTTTGCTACACTAAAGTCACCTCATGCTTTCCCTCTTTTTGCTTCCCTTTCTTTTACCTATGTCATTAATTTTAGATTGTACTGCGTTCCTTAAAGGCTAAAGTAATCCACACAGTAAAATCCTAAAATGTTTAGAAGCTATGCAATATTCTATTGTAAACCTGTAAAAATTCTTAACAAAGTTAGTGGTTTGGAAGGATTTTCATGAGAACTCCTTTAGATAAAAGGTAATACATTCCTTAAAATAACTAAATTTTGGCTTATAGCAAGTTCATTGTTTGGCAGTGTGCACGTTTTAAAAACTTTCCAGAACTCAAAGGAGGAAATGATTCTGAGACAATGTAGTGATTTAAAAAATAAAGACAATAAATTACCATTTGCATTATTTGCCAAGGATTGAAATCTTTTCTTCTAACTTTTTACCCTACATTCTGGATAAATTGGACCATGTGAAGTACTAGAAGATTAGCTTTGTATTTTTTAAAAAATTGAAATTTTTTTTTCAGAAGTAGAAATTTGGCAGCAAGTATGGAAACTAGCAAATCAGTTTACAATGTTCTGTGCTTCTTAGTTTAATGAAACCCATAAAAATGAGGAAAGACTTCTTGACTTTACATAAGAGAAAGCTGTACTAGTGGAGGTTTTGCTTTTTTCTGGAATTATTTTTACTCTTATTAATTCAGTAGCATGGAGAATGGCATGTCCAGACTTTAGTTGGCTAATATTGGCCTCCAAATGTGTAGAATTTCAACTCCAGTAGTTACTTCTTGATGATCTCATGTAGAAAATGCTTTCTAAGAATCGTATAAAGTCACTATTCTTACAAAATAAGAAGAGTGAGGTAATTAAAAAAACACAATAAAAACTATGATATAATATAATATAAGCAATTGACTATAAGTCTATACAATCAGACATGTTCTGAACTTGACCCTTAATGAGGTACTATAAATGCATATCTATTTTCATTTAAAATTACCAATTAAAATGGGAATATTTGGAGCACATGTGTTTCTTTTAAATAAACTAGGGTAATGAACATTTTTTAAAATGATAATTTCACCACTAATGTATGTTTTCGAGCCTGCTGGAGCCCTAACAAGACCATTTGATGAACACGGCTCATTTTCAGTATATCCACGTTTGTAGTATACGAGTTACTTCCAAATAGATGTTCTCTTTCCATCCTTTGACAGTTTATAGGTTCTACAGTAGGCCTTGTCCTGTTTCACAAGTCAGTTTCCTTTCTGAGTTATTTTATTCTTCACTTGGGTGCTGTCCTCTACTCCTCCCAGATGGCTCTTTCCATCATCACGACTGATGGGCTGCCATTGGCTGAAGCCCAGAGTAACATGCTTATAGATATCACCTAAACACCTGCCTTCATAGCAGGTGCTCTCTCCCGAGGGATCTGCTCTGTATTTGAACACACATCATTGGTTGGGGGAGTATATTAAAGAGGGGGTGCCTTGATCTGTAATCACCCAGGGCTGTGTTGTCCATTGTTATTGGACTACCACATTGGCATCCCCTTGGGAGCTTGTTGGAAATGCAGACTCTTGGGGCTCACTGCAGACCTGCTGAGTCTGAATCTGTCCTGCTCTAGAGTGCAAAATAGTGCTTATAGGTTTAATGACCACTTGCAGATAAAGCCAAAGGCAAAGATCTTTTAGCAGTAGAATGTGTTTTCATTAAGTTACTTGAGAATACTGGGCCCCAGACTGTATCTGAAAAGTTTATGCACAGATGGTGCAGATAGAGTGGGTTCTATTTAGCTGCATCAGAGAACAGTTAGCACCTTTCTGCTTTCTGGTTAGTCCACGAGGCTTTCAGGGAAGTGCTGTGAAGAATAGTTTCTTCAGGACACCCTAGGGTCTCACTAGTAGAGTAGAATTTGCTTTGTTCTAAAGGCTAGAAGGATACGTGGGCAAAGGGGTGACAACTGATATTGTGAAGTTATTCATTAATAGTTAGTAATTAATTAAGTGCCCAGACCATTGTTTTAGAACTGCAGATCACAACTCATTGGTGGTCCATGAAATCATCTTGGTAGGTCACAACCAGCACTTAAAAGTGATCTGCAATAGAAGAGAAGATAGAATATAGTTCACATAGTAAGGCTAAGATTGTTTTTAGAAACTTTAAAAAAGTTATACATGTGATATGTATATGCATGTGTTCTGCCCAGAAGGTATCCAGCCATGCAATATGAAAAATAGAGGCATTTATCGAAGAAGATACAAGATACCAGAAACATTGTATATAGGACAATGATGCCTCAGTCCCCTTCAAAGCAGGTAACTTGGGACCTCACAAAGTTCTCCCAATTGCCATCAGCTGCCGCATCGTTATTTTCCTGGATATCATTGATGGTCTGAAATCTCTTCCCTTGCAAAGGTGACTTTACTTTTGGGAAAAGCCAGAAGTCACAGGGTGCCAAATCTGGGATGTAAGGGGGTTGAGTCACCTGGGTGATTTGATGTTTCACTGAAAAACTCTGCCCAAGACGTAATGCATAAGCATGAGTGGGCATGTTGTTGTGATGAAGCTGCCAATCACCAGTTGCCCATAGCTGTGGCCTTCTGAATCATCCGAATAGTTTCTGCAGAGGAATGTTCAAGCTTAATGCAAAATTTCATGCAGATTCATTGCTTTACTCGCTCAGTCATTTTGAATGTGACAGCCACACAGTACACATACTCACTCAGTGGAGTCTATTGGCCCCCACTAATTAGTACAGTGAAGTCATCATTGTTCACTCATGCACATGCCAGTCCACTCTTCTGCCAGGCTGCCAGGTTATATCAATGTTGCACAAACTGTTCTTGTCATGTTAACAGTGGCTGGACTTTCAGTGGTTGGACCTCATAGTGCCATTGATATATTTAAATACTTAGAATCCAATGAGTTATAGTCAAAACTAAGATGATTTTGAACTTAATTTGATTATTCACTGCTGATTTAGACAATTATAGGATCTTCTGTATCTTTGGCATTATTGTGGTAAATGTTCAGTATCTGTGTAAGTAAAAGAATGAGATGCATCCTTTGAGCTTATAGAATGCTGAGGCTTGGAGTGTACTCTTGATTACTTAGCTACCATTGAAAGTTGAAGAGTTTAGTTTTTGCCTATTCTCAACCTTCCTCTCCCGGTGTCTTCAGCATTTGGCACCGGGCTTGGTATATTTAGCATCTGGTAAATCCTTGTTGGATGAATGCATGATTCTTTCAATTGCTCCTCATTTCTCTTGAGTAAAAGCCAAACACAATTGCCTAGAACCCTGTGGGATCTCTGTGGCCTAACTGACCTCGTCTCCTAATACTTTTGCCCTCATTCAATTAATCTGTCCATCCACCCTGCTTCCTTGTTCCTGGACCTGTCCCTTGCTCCTCAAACACCTACGTATCCACTCTACCTCCTTCCAGCCTTGGCTCAGATACTACCTTCTCAGGGGGCCTTTTCCAGCACTGCTTCCTTTTACCCTGCACTCTTTGTCCCCTGCCCCGCTCTATTCTTGCCTGTCTGAATAGTACTTACCACTTCTGAGCAAACTGCTTCATATACCTGTTGAGTAGGTTTATTGTTTGTCCATCCTTGTTTTGCTTGCTGATGTCTCCCCTGGAATTGTTTCTGGAACATAGCAGACACTCATAACAACCTGCCAGTGGATTGCATGGTTGAATTAGTTTCAGTGTGGATTTCTATCTACTTCAGTTTCTTCTTTCCACCTTACATGACATGGTGACTTTTCTGGTTTCTTCTAGGCATTTAGCATTTGTTCCACCACAGTACTAGGGATTCAGCACATAGAAACAGTTCTCTTAGAGTTTCTTACTGAAATGGAGAATTGGTCCTATATTTAACGTTAAATATTAGTTGAGGTCAATAAAATATTGATAAAATTTTTTTCTTTGGCTTATGAAAACCAATTTTGACATTTTATTATAACAGCATATGTTAAATTTTAGGTATTCATAGAAATAACAACTTAGGTGCTTTTTATCTTCTGATAGTATGTGTTGAAAACTTGGGAAGTCATGGGTCTTCAAAAATATTGTTGCTTTGTCAGCTTGGGACTGAGTTGGCTGTGACTCCTGAGAAGTACTGGCTGTGGCCTCCCATTGCACCAGTCTTTGGGAGTCAGGACTCTTGTCTGCCAATGTGATTCCATAGCATTCTTGTTTGTCTCTACCTGTGGATTATT
>VMDR010022402.1:0-16229 GCA_007922815.1 Macrotus californicus | reverse complement strand
GAGAAACATTGACGTGAGTGAGAAACATCTATTGGTTGCTTCCCATACTTGCCCTGACTGGGGATTGAAACTGCAGCTCAGGTTTGTGCCCTGTGCTGTATCCGGGGATCGAATCCACAACTTTTTGGTGGGTAGAATGATGCTCCAACCAAAAAGTCCACCCAGCCAAGACTTGTCTATAATATTTTTTTGATCTTTGAGAGAGAGATGGCTATATAAAGTGCTATATTATTAATCTGGCAAATTTATTTCCTTGGTTACCAGAATAGGCTGTTTGGGGATTAAGTGGACAGTGTCTATACCAGTGAGGGTAGACCATTATGAGTCTAAATCTCCGTGGTTTAACACATAAAAGTTTATATCTTGCTCACTTTAGATATATTGTACAATTTATTTGGCAGGAACAGGTCCAAATTTGAAGGTAGGAGATCAACGTCCCATCTCAAAGACAGTTGGGTAGAGAGAGAATTCCCTCACACCCAGCCTTTCTATTCTATTCAGGCTTTCATCTGATGGAATGAGGTCCAGCCACATTAAGGAGGGCAATCTGCTCTACTCAGTCTGCTGACTCAGATGTTAATCTCATCAGGAATAATGTTTGACAAAATATCTGGGCATCGTGTGGCCCAGTCAAGTGACACATAAGATGAACCATCACACCAGGTTGTGCTAATGTTGCTGGTTGGGGACAGCACTTTGAGTACCATTGGCTCTCTTCTGTCTTCCCAATTTTCCTGGTGGCATTGAACCTCAGCTGCCTCAGCACTGGTAACCTGTTCCACAGCATATTCTTTATTGACTTCCTTTCTTTCTAGCTCTTTCTCCCCCACTCCCCAATTATTTCCTAGGGTCATCTTCTAAATAAATTACTCTAAAAGTCAACTGCTGGGGGAACCCAACCTAAGACATTTGCTTATAATACAGTTGTTCCTGGGGCCACTCTGTCTATGACCATTATGTCTGAAAATGTTTATGAAGAAAGGGATATGTATTCATGGTCTTTGTGGACATAAAAATGATTAGTCCTGTATTTTCAACCTTAAATTTTAGATGACACATGATAGTCACTGTAAAGCCTGTTGAAACTCTGGACAAAATTTTCTGGCAAGGCAGTGCTGGTCTTCGGTTCTCTCTACTCTGACTCTCCCTTTTCTGCCTGCTCTTTCTAGTTTCTCCTTGCCTCCCAGGACACTCACTGCCCCCTGCTCCTTCTGTTGCATAAGAAAGCAACTGCATGATGTGATTTCACAAGAAAATATTATTGACTGATGGTTCCTTTCTGTTAAATTAAAAACATTTATTGGAAACCTACTCTGTGCTAGGCACATTAGCTAACCATAGGAAATCCTAAGAGAAATCATATACCCATGCCTTGGAGGTGGGGCAAGTCTAGTTAACAACCTACTTATATATTGAAATTACTTTGGGAATTCAAAAAGTACAGTTTCTTAGACCACATCCTGGGAGAGAAGATAGGTCTAGGGTAGGACTGAAAAGCAATCATTCATGAAAGTTTTCCAAGATGTTGTGATGTGCTACCAATCTATTGGTTGTAGAGATCCTAAAGAGTTTTTTACCCAAAGAAATTTATTTCTAATGAGGAAAATTCAGACACATTGATAGGACAGTCATTGAAGAGATAATTTGGGGCTCAAGGGAAACTTCCTAGTACCTTAAAAATTACAATTGTACAAGGTTAATATTATTACCATATTTTTCCATGTATAACACACCCCCACATTTTTGTGCACATTATACATGGGATTATACCCATTATTATACCTATGGTATGTAATCGTTATATCCATGTATAACGCACATCCTTATTTTTCCCTCAAAACTTTGGGCAATAAAGTGTGCATTATACATGGCAAAATATAGTATTCTCTATACCAGCATTCTTTTTAATGTGCTTGATGCTGATTATAAGAAATTATGATACCAAGCAAAAGATTAGAGCTGAACCATAGCTAAGAATCTGATTATTTTATGGTGTTGGTTGAGCCAGCCCTGGCTCAATTATTTAATTAACAATTCAGGAGACATTATAAAGCTATTTCCCTGAGGGTGTCTCCATGTGTACTTTTTTCCAGGGCTCAGGTAACGCACCATGTAAAAAATGCAGAAGTAAAACACAAAAGTGGTCATCGTAGGCCATGTTCTGATTCAAATAAGCCTTTAGAGTTAAAGGTTGAAGCCCACAGCATGCTCTCCAGTTGCTCAAAGACTGGTTTGATTGGCTTTTTCTCTGTAAAACTTTCTGTGGGTACATGTTTTGAGCTTTACCCTTGGATAGCGAAGATACTTGACCTAAGGGAAACTAAGCTAGGGCAACAAGAACAGTGGGCCACTTATGAGTGAGCTTGACAAACTTTTCTTTACGCTCAGCTTCAGAATCCACAACAGAAGTGCAGGGGTGAGTGAGGGATATGCAAAGCTCCAACTAGCAGCAGACAGAAATCTACAGTAGAGGAGAGTCTCCAGGACTCCACACAGTAGCCTTTAAGTACCAAGCTGCTTAAAATATCATTCCATTTATTGTAATTTGATGTGTGAAATTCTGGCTGGCATTTACAATTCAGATCCCATTCCTGGGGGATTCCCATTTAGGGCCTGTTTATATGATTGATTCTGGGTCTTTCTTCACTTGTGGATGCTTAAGATCGTTAGGTAAAATGCACATATATGCTCAGAGACAAATGTTTATCATCATTATCTCAATGAATCATTCACCAGCCCTGACATGTTCCATGGCACTTCAGCAGCACCCCCTCCTGCCTCTTTCCTGTCCACCATGTTTCCCTCCCTGCTACTCTCCAGTCCCCTACGTCTCAAAATTTCAAAGTATTGCCCCCATTATTCATTGGAATTTAGCTGGCAGCAGGGAAGTGGGGGGAGGAGAATTATTATCGAAATACTCCTTCAAAAAACCAAAAGATAATGGCTTTTTTTGTGTGCTGAGGGAAAAGGAACGATGGGGGCTCCTTGAGAGATCAGACCCAAGCTATTTTCAAGATGTTGATAGTGTTTAATAATAGCTCACACGCTGGCGCCAGTCCCTCTGCTAAATGAGGAGGGAAAGGCCTCTCTTCTCTGGGCTGGACCTCCACACACTTCAGGGCCCATCTTTGTGGCTTTTCCAAACAGGGGTCTCTGTTCAAGGTGATAGTTGATTTGATTCTGGCTCCATTTTGCTGCATTTTTCCTGTTGCTGGATCAAGGGATGGTGTAATTCTCATCATGAATCATATGCTCTACTTTGAGCTCTTTCGACTGATTTAGAGAACGACTCTGACTTCTCAGGGGTTTTTAAAATTTTTTATTTTTTCCTTCTTCCTGGTTTCTCCTCACCTGGCCAGAGCACTTATTTCTTTCTTTCTTTATTTGTTTAGTGATTAGTGTTGTTTTGTTTATTTGACGTGACCGTATTATTTAAAAATTAGAAGACAGACAAAACAAAATGCATTATCATCAGAACCCTTGTTAGTATTTTGTTGCATTCCTCTGCATTCTTTCACGTTTTAAAAATACAGTGGCAGTCACAGTGAGCATTCAATTTTGTAGCTTGCTTTTGTGCATTTCCCGTGTTGCTAAATTGTCTTCATAACCATGATTTTTAATGGCTTTATTTCTGTTTATTCCACCTAGAAAAGATTCTAGAGTTGAGATACAGCTTTTCTGCTCATATTTCTTCCCTGAACTTTCTCCTGTTGAAATAGTGGGTAGTTTCTTTTTTAAAATAGGAAACTAGCCCAGTGCCATGGAGCTAAAATACCCAAACAAAAAACAAACAATCAAACAAACAAACAAACCCAAAACCTGGTTGGTTCTTTGTAAAAGTTTGTGTGGTGATATACTCGAAGTAAAATATTCAATTCTTCCACCTTTGGGTTTAATATATTCCAGTGAGCATTCCTTGAACTTTGCTCTTAGGATTGCTTGGATGTCCACTTTGCCCAGTGCCTGCAGGGAATTCTGCTGGGCCACAGAGACGGGGACATAAGATCTATGTGGGGCTGCCTAATGCAAGGTCTACACATGTCTGACCATGCAGGGAAGGGAACTTGCAAAGACCTGCAGTGGGGATACAATTGAATTAGATGGGTGGCTTTTCCTGTCCCCGGGTGACCTGGGGAGACAAGTCACAGAATTCTTTGATCCTGCGCTGCAGGTCATAGAGTGAGCTGGTGATTCAAAGTATCTGCATATGAGAACACCTCTCACTGTTGGCTTCCCTGTGAAAGGCCCACCATCTAAGGGGCTGCACACTCTCTGGGTGCTTTTCCACTGCAGCCATGACAACAATGTTCACACAGGGAAGGCAGAAAAACCTTTATTTTAATTATTAAATATTCAAACAACAATGAGAGGAGGTGATTATTTTTGAACAAGATGCTTTTCTTTTTTTTTTTTTTTGGTAACATTGTTTCCAAGTGAATTCATCATGGCCTTAAAACACATATCACCTGTCTGTTCTCTGCCCCCTGCACACCAAGTCCAACTGCTGCTTCCTCGCTACCTCTACTATGTTTTCATCCAAACCAGATAATCAGGAGTCACCTTAGCTTTGTCTCTTAGTTCTCAGGTCCAACATTCACATTCTTTTTTTTTTAAGGTTTTATTACTTTATTGTTGTTCAATTACAGTTGTCTGCATTTTCCCCCCACCACTCCCCTCCACCCCAGCCAATCCCTCCCTCCCTCCCCTGCTCCCACCCTCCCCCTTGGTTATGTCCATGTGTCCTTCATAGTGTTTCCTGGAAACCCTTCCCGCCACTATTCCCTCCCCCTTCCCCTCTGGCTATTGTTAGATTGTTCTTAATTTCAATGTCTCTGGTTGTATTTTGTTTGCTGTTTTCTTTTGTTGATTATGTTCCAGTTAAAGGTGAGATCATGTGGTATTTCTCTCTCACCACCTGGCTTATTTCACTTATCATAATGCTCTCCAGTTCCATCCATGCTGTTGCAAAGGGTAGGATCTCCTTCTTTCTCTCTGCTGCGTAGAATTCCATTGTGTAAATGTACCATAGTTTTTTGATCCACTCATTGACTGATGAGCACTTAGGCTGTTTCCAGCACTTGGCTATTGTAAATTGTGCAGCTATGAACATTGGGGTGCATGGGTTCTTTTGGATTGGTTTTTCAGGGCTGTTAGGGTATAATCCCAGCAGTGGAATCGCTGGGTCAAAAGGCAATTCCATTTTTAGTTTTCTGAGGAAATTCCATACTGTTTTTCATGGTGGCTGCACCAGTCTGCAATCCCAACAACAGTGCACTAGGGTTCCCTTTTCTCCACATCCTTTCCAACACTTGTCTGTTGATTTGTTTATGATGGCCATTCTGACTGGTGTGAAGTGGTATTTCATGGTGGTTTTAATTTGCATCTCTCTGATGGCTAGTGATGCTGAGCATCTTTTCATATGTCTCTGTGCCCTCTGTATATGCTCCTTGGAAAAGGATCTGTTCAAGTCATTTGCCCATTTTTTAATTGGATGGTTTGTTTTCCTGGAGTGGAGTAGTGTGAGTTCTTTATATATTTTGGAGACCAAACCCTTGTCTGAAGTATCATTGGCAAATATCTTTTCCCATATAGTTGATTCTCTGTACATTTTAATGCTATTTTCTTTGGCCAGGCAGAAGCTTTTTAATTTGATGAGGTTCCATTTGTTTATTCTTTCCTTTATATCCCTTGCTTTAAGGGACACATCAGTGAAGATGTTGCTGTGTGGAATATCTGAGATTTTTGTGCCAGTTTTCCTCTAGGACTTTTATGGTGTCATGATGTATATTTAAGTCTTTTATCCACCTTGAATTTATTTTTGTGTATAGTGTAAGTCGGTGATCGAGTTTCATTTTTTTGCATGTAGCTGTCCAAATCTCCCAACACCATTTGTTGAAGAGGCTATTTTTAATCCATTTTATGCTTCTTCCCCCTTTGTCGAATATTAATTGACCATAGAGACTTGGGTTTGTTTCTGGGCTCTCTGTTCTGTTCCATTGGTCTACAACATTCACATTATTTTATTAAGCCAACCATACATGGCTTTCATATCTACCTATTTTTTTACTCCCCTACCGGTCTGTACTACTTCAGCCATATTTTCATTGCTGGTTGACCAGATTTCTCCTTTACCACAATAGGCCAACTAATCCAATGTATGCCTATCCCTCTCTTTGTACTTTATCCTGTCTGATCTCACAACCACTTGATTTATTCTGTTCACTTACATAGGAGTCAACTTTCTCGTATGTCCATCTGACCATGTCACTTGTCTGGTCATGAACCACATTGCTTCTGTGGTGAAATTCAGGGTTTTTGGCTTGGTGTACATGGTGCTTCATCACCTTCTGCCTGCTTCTCTTTCCAGCTCGACCCTTATTCCTGAGTCTACTGGATTCAGACAGATATATTTGTAACAAGGTCTGCAGGCAGTTCTTGTGCATCTGGTGCAGTTGTGTGGAAACTCCTCTTCCAGAAGCTCAATATGGTGCCCTGTGCGCCTCCATTTTTCTATAATCAAGTATAAGGGGAAGATGCATCATAACATATTTCAATTAACTGAGCTCTTTTGGTTTGGGTCTAAGATAGAATCCTATATATGGTTAATTCTGCATTGAAGGTTTTGTTTGGAGTTAAACTGTAGGACATTAATGTTGCTCATACCTCGAATGTTTGTATGTTGTAAGTCTGCCTGTTCACTAAATCAGTTACAATGTTATTCTCCTTTCCTGTTTCTGAGCAGCATACCCGTCCTGAGGCCCATGTCAACTCTTAATTTAAGAAGAAGAGAGGGGAATGTGGAAATAATAGGATGAGAAATAAGGACAAAAGAGGACTACCAACATGATAATATGGCAAAATAGAAGAAAATCAGAAACAAGTGCGTCTGGACTTCTAGCCAAGATGGAGGCATAAGTAGATACACTTTGCATCCTTGCACAACCAAAAGAAGAACAACAGCAAATTTTAAAAAAAGAGCCAACCAGAACTGCCTGAAGATCAAACTCGATGAAGTCTGACAACCAAGGAGTTAAAGAAGAAACATTCGTTCAGACTGGCAGAAAGGGCACAGATAGACAGTTTCACATTTACTTGTGGATGAGCAAAACAACTGGGGAGCAAGACAGACTACACAAGCCAGTGTTCCAGCATGGGGGAAAAAACCCTCAAAACCTTTGGCTGTAAAAATCTGTGGGGGCTGCAGCAGTGAGATAAACTCCCAGCCTCACAGGGGGGTTTGTTGGAAAGACCCACAGGGTCCTAGAACATACATAAGCCCATTCACCCAGAAATCAGCACCAGAAGGGCCCAATTTGCTTGTAGGTAGCAGAGGAAGTGATTGAAACCCAGTCTCGAGCTGAATCAGTGCCATTATTACCTCTTGGACCCCTCCTCCACATACAGTGCCACAACGCAACTGTGCTGATTGTCCCACTCTAGCAAATACCTAAGGCTCTGTCCCTTACTATGTAACAGGAGCACAGAGACAAAGAAATATGGCCCAAATGAATGCTCCAAACAGATCAAAGCTCTAAAAATAGTACAAAGCAGTGAAGAGATAGCTAATCTGTCATATGCACAGTTCAAAACAGTGGTAATCAGGATGCTCACAGAATTGGTTGAGCATGGTCACAAAATAGAGGAAGGGAGTGAAAGCTATGAAAAGTGAAATAAAGGAAAATGTACAGGGAACCAACAGTGATGGGAAGGAAACCGGGACTCAAATCAATGATTTGGACCAGAAGGAATAAATAAACATCCAATCAGAACAGAATGAAGGAACAAGAATTCAAAAAATGAGAAGAGGCTTAGGAACCTCCAGGACAACTTTAAATGCTCCAACATCCGAATCATAGGGGGTGCCAGAAGGAGAAGAGGAAGAGCAAGAAATGGAAAACTTATTTGAAAAAATAATGAAGGTTAACGTCCCTAATCTGGCAAAGGAAATAGACTTCCAGGAAGTCCAGGAAGTTCAGAGAGTCCCAAAGAAGTTGGCCCCCAGGAAGCACACACCAAGGCACATACAATTATGTTACCCAATATTAAAGATAAGAAAGCACCAAAAGAAAAGGAGAGTTACCTACAAAGGAGTTTCCATAAGACTATCAGCTGATTTCTCAAAAGAAACCTTACAGGCAAAAGGGGCTGGAAAGAAGTATTCAAAGTAGTGAAAGACAAGGGCCTACATGAATCCAAGATGACTCTATCCAGCAAAGCTATCATTTAGAATGAAAGGGCAGATAAAGTGCTTCCCAGATAAGGTTAAGTTAAAGGAGTTCACCATCACCAAGCCCTTATTATATGAAATGTCAAAGGGTCTTATCTAAGAAAAAGAAGATCAGAACTATGAACAGTAAAATGACAACAAACTCACAATTATCAACAACTAAACCTAAAAAAAAAAAACCCCAAAAAACAAACTAAACAAACAACTAACACAGGAACAGAATCATAGAAATGGAGATCCCATGGAGGGTTATCAGTGGGGAGGGGGTGGAAAGAGAATGGGGGGAAAAGTATAGGGAATAAGAAGCATAATTGATAGGTATAAAATAAACCAATTAAGAATAGTATAGGAAATGTAGAAGCCAAAGAACTTATATGTACGACCCATGGACATGAACTAAGGTGGTGGGGGGGATGCAGGTGGGAGGGTATTGCAGGGCAGAGGGGAATAAAGGGGAGGAAAAAAATGAGAAAACTGTAATCGCATAATCAGTAAAATATACTTACAAAAAAGAAATATGGGTATCCAAAACTTCAGAAATTGATTCTCATGTCCATGTTCATATATCACCTGGACACATCAAACATGAAACTTTAAAAACATGAATTTTAATGATATGGCAAATACTTAATATTTAATAATAGGGAAAATACAATCATATGGAAAGTGTGAAGGAAAATGTCAGGATGCAAAAGTGCTTTTGTAACATCTCTGTGGTGTGAAATATGTATAGAAAAAGAAACTTTAGAATATGAGGTCAATATTGGATCTCTCAAGTGCTGAGGTTATTGCTTTAAACTATTTTTTCTCCCCCTTATACTTTTCAGATTTCTGAGTTAACATATTACTTTTGGAATCCGGAAAATATAAGCTTACTTTTATGATTGTCACCATTAAGCCTGAAGCAGAAAGAGACCAGAAGACGAGAGAGAAGTTGGCAAGGGTGGGGGGGAGAAAGAGAGAAGAAGGAGAATGGAAGAGGGCAAGGAGGTAAACAGCGAGGTAGAAGACAGTGCGGCAATAGGGCAAGGGCGCCTTTCGTTTTGTTAAAGCCTGGAGGAAGCACACGTTTCTAAGAGTCCATCTTCCAGTTGGGACTTCTGATTGTCTAACTAACCTAGTACTCTGATCAGAAGACACTATAAAAAGACAGATTTTTATCTATTTATTTATTTTACAGCTTACTGGTTCTTTACAATGATATGTAGAAACAACAGCTTCTTTATATGACACTATTGAAAACAGCAATGAGCTCCTGGACATTACTTTGAAGTCGTTTGTGCATTGATAAACGAGTCACAAGATGGCAAAGCTCCAGTGGTTTAGGAAAATATTTCCTTATGTCCTGTCTGTTGCTCCATACTGTCCAGAGTCCTCTCCAGTCAATTAAGGAGGATATGAAGTTCCAACCCTGAGCACCAGTGTGTTCCCTCATCCCCAGGGTGAGTCCAGGACCTGGCTATTAGAACAGTCCTGACCTGGAGAGAGGCTCAAGTCACTGTCAGACTGGCAGATGGATTAGGCTATGAATATGCAGAAAGCTGGATGAAGGGAATGACTACTCAATGCATAATGACTGAATTACAATTTTAAAATGGAATGAGTTAGATAGTTATTATCAGTGTAATTATTCATAAATGTGCCTAATTATTCATAATTATTCAGAAGCATATTATTTCCCTGATTGCCATAAGTGATCTCTGAGGCCAATTACGATTCGATTCTGGTCACGAGACCCAGTGAATATTACCCCTTCTGTCTTGGTGAATCCTGAGCTTGGTCTCTGGCCTGCCAGCATTGGGAGCCCTTTGTGGCATCTGGCCCTTTAAATACACACAACAAGCTCATTGCTTCAAACCCAGCTGATTTCAAAGCCCCCATTGTCTTTTCCCCCTTTCCAATCCCAAGCTCCTTCTTATTTGGGTTCAAGCTGTTCCTTTGAGGGCCTTTGCTGCTGCCATTTAATTAGGGCTTTCTTGTTGTCATTCCTGTATTTGATATCTTAATAACATTGGAAGGCACATGTAGGAAAACAGGGTAAGAAGTGAAGGACTGTTGTCCAGACACAGGTTATGTGGAGGAGCGAGAAAACTTGGCCATTCTTAAGAGATGAGCTGTTAAGTCAGGGGTTGCAGATTTCTTGCAAATCTAGAAGCCCTCTCATCTCAGGTGGGGGACTGCAACCATTTTGAACCCATCTGCCATAGGCTACAGCTCACTGCCTCCCCATACAATTACTGCCTCTGGGATCATTTCAAAATAGTGTAGCCTAGGAGAATATTTGCAGTTTTTCTAGAATGATTTCACTTTGACCTCGATGTGGCAAACCGCCGATGTGGGCTGAGGCTTTATACCCTGCTCTTTGTGTGGAGGTTCTCAAGAAGGCACACAGCCTTCAGAGATGGAGCCACGGCTCAATTTCTACTTTTTTTTTCTCCCTGGAAAACATTACAGCAATTACCATATTGTGGGGCGGCATTATCAAGTGCAAATTAGCATATAGATTAGTTCTGGGGGGCAGGGAGAAGGAGAGGTGGGTTAAGATCTTTAAAATCATGTATAGTTATGCTACACAAAGAGTGGCATGCGGAAATCTCCCAGCTCCCGGTTTACCTAACTCGGTGCACGCAGTGATGGGGCTGATGGGTGTCAGCATACAATTTCCAAGGGAACAAAGACAATTCAGTTCTGATTACAGCTGAGATATGACTGGGAATTGAGCAGCATAAGAAGTTGCAGATCAATTTGGTAGATTTTATGTCTTTTACCAGCTTTTTGTTCCTGGATAGAGAATCCCTGATTTGGTTAGTTTGAACACCCCATAATTGATTGGAATTACCAAATTCTGGTTTTGCATTTGGTCCAAGAAGTGAAAACAGTTAAATTTTTTGCTGATAGGGTAAAAAGAAAGACAGAGAAAAGAAGAGCATTATCCATAATTGAGCTTTGGAGAGTGTGCCAAAGGAATGCAAAAAGGAGATAGTTTCAATTACTATCTTCTAACATAAGAATATTGAAATAGATTTATTGAAAAATAAAGATTTATAAGACCTGTGTTTTCTTTTTAGTCTGTCTCACAACACGGGAGGCTGATCAGTTTACAATCAGTCACTCTGTCAAGTACTCATTGTGTCCCTCCTATGCGCACAGCACAGGGAGTGGCGCCCAGCACAGCACCTGGCACTAATCGTCACGGCTCCGGAATGCAATGCTTGTGTTAGATCTACAGCTGCTGTAGGGGACTGTTCAGAGGAGAGGAAGAACTTTGAGGACACAATGGTCGGGAAAATTTTAATAAGATTTGGGAACTGACTTGGCCCTAAATCAGGGGTGTCAAACTCATTTTCACCAGGGTCCACATGAGCCTCGCAGTTGCCTTCAAAGGGCCAAATGTGATTTCAATTCCTTAACAGTTAAGGAGTAGTTACATTTATACAGTTGTAAAATTATTTCAGCCCTTTGAAGGCAACCACGAGGCTGATGTAGCCCTGGTGAAAATGAGTTTGACACCCCTGCCCTAAATGATAAGGCGGGGTATGAATAAACATTTGTGAGGACATTCCAAGCCAGGAGTATAGACCCCTATAGACTCAGGGGCCGAGCAGCATGTGAGGGGGTCTGTAATGGGGTGGTGGGAAGTAAAAATAAAATGGGTTAATGACACCGAAGGCAAATATAAACCTCTTTCAATCTTTGTAATTGACTTAAATGGATCTAATAATCGCCTTGAAAAATTACTGTGGAAAAAGAACTCAGTTCTTTTTTCTATCTGTTACTCCTGACATATAGTTGGGAAGATAGCATTTGCTTTGTACATTAATTAGGACATTTAATTCATTTTAATTAAATTAAATTAAAAACCACTAGGGTCAGCTCAGAGCCCAGTAATAAGCATGTAACTTTCTCTTTAGCAGGTATTACTGCTAAGTAAGAAAATAAACATATTTAATTAAAATAAACACAGTCCCTCTTAAAAATAATATTGCCTATTTTTTTCTGGAATCAGTCCCCCATTAGCTCTCATGGTTGGCAGTAGGCTTAGAATGGGATGTAGAAGAAACTGCCCCAGCAGAAGAACAAAGGGTGTATGCGCAGGTGAACCGTAAGACGGATGAGAGAGAAGGAGCTGCACAGAGATTTCTTTCCTCTCAGTGACATGAACGAATAAAAACCAGAAGAACGTGGCTACAGAGCCTGGCAGTCCAGCATGGCTACAAAGCAGAATGGGTCTGCATGACCTCTCTGATTGCGAGAGCCAACACTACACATTTCTGGCCACATCAGGTAGATTTTAAAACCTAATCTAGTCCCATGAATGTTTTATGAGTGGTTTGATCAAGGTACACGTTGCTGAACTAGTCAGGGATGGGGTAAGGGCATGAGAGAGCCATCTGGCCACGTGTAATTCAGCACGATGCTCCGGTTCCCAGCTGCGCACTGTTCACTGTCCGAGGATTGCCACCTCAGCTCTGCTTGCCATGAGCCCTGAAAAGTCACCTGGGGGATCCTTTAGTGTCTCTCCCACCTTGATTTTCCAAATTCTGTGAGAGTCTGGGTAAGGAAAGTACAACGTCTTTGCTCTTGTAGGAAAGTGCCAACACACAGTAAGTGCTCAATAAATATTTGTTCAGTCCTCCCTTTAGTTCTGTTTCGTCAGGTCATGACACTTTATTTTTTGGCCTGTACAGTCATTCATTATCTATTTTCCAACATTTAACAGGTTTATTAGGGCTTTTTTTTCCCATCCGAGTGCTAACCAGGCCTGACCCTGCTTAGCTTCCGAGATCAGATGAGACTGGGAGTGTTCAGGTTGGTATGGCTGTAGATTAGAGTTTTTTTCTTTTTTGTTTTGTTCATAAAATGGAATGTCTTCTTCTCGCAGTTAGATTTCAAGCTGTTGCAGGACAATGGCTTTTCCTTTTGTCTCCTCTACAACATCCCTCGAAATGCTTTGCTCAATCCATGTACAGGGTCCGGCAGAAGTAGGGCCTGCTTGAGTGTGGTTGGTAGGGTAACAGTAAGGGTGCAATCATTTATAGTTTTAATTTGAACATTCCACCTAAAATGGCATATGGTGTGCTTGAGTGTGATATTGTTATGTTACTGAGTGACATGCTTATGATGTTGTAATAAAAGATTTTGTAATAAAAAAGAGGTGCTATTTGTGCCGGACCCCGTAATGTTGATCTGTGACTGAGGAGAGCAACTGAGACCTGGTAGAACAGGCACTAGATTAAGAATCAGGAAACCATGTGTGTCTGTGTGCTAATAGGCAGTGTGACAGGGAGTAAGCCAGAATCTTTGTGCCTCAGTTTTGATCATATGTAAAATGGATGTTAATTCATGTGCTACTTGCGTAACAGGATCAAATAAATTGGATTTGTGAAGATCAATTAAGTTACTATTTGTGTTTAATTTAAAGTGTTCCAGCAACTACTTCTTGAATTTAGCTGTGATGGTAGTGTGCTTACATGATCATTTTCAAACTTGAAGCATTCCCATTCTAAGGAAAGAACTGATCTTTGAAAGCTTAATGGATTCGAGGTGAGCTAATATTGTTTTTTAATTTGATTGCAACTGGAATCAGGCTTGTCCAAAGCAAGGGTGCCTCATCTTCCCTTCAGATATTATGTGACATGTGAGGCTGTTGGTTCAAGAACAGAAAGCCTTGAGTATAAGAAGGACCTTCATCCAAATAAAAGCTTATGCTGGGATTAGAGACACAAAATTGACAGGCTATGCAAATCCCAGCAAACCCAGGTCTCAAGGGCATGAAGTTCCTTGGAAGAAAAATCTCTGGGTAAGGAGTTTCTTGAAGTGGTTGGTAACGCAGAGTATGACGGAGAGCGTGTTGTTGAAAATGTACAATTTTCTCAGCCCTGGGTGAGTTTTCCATGTTTATTAGGGTAGTCCTATCTTAGACCTTTTTACTGTCTCTTAATTTCCCTCATGTTGCACGTTTTGCACGTCAGTCCAATATTGGCCAACCTCCATTGTTGAGGACATTTTTATTTCCTGCTTCCTTCATTTTAGTTTACTTGATATTGAGCATAACATGACTCTGATTATAATTTAATTTCTTACTTAGCATGAATGTGTGAGGTTATCCAAACAATATGATGATCCCAACAAGTTTTGAAGATGTTTCCTCACTTTAAGTCTTAGTTTTCTGAGAACAGCAGGCTAGTACCTCTCAATTCTCAATGCATTTAAAAATCTGGAGAACTTGATTAACTGATCTGAATTAGGTTCAGGGAATAAGTATTTTTCAAATACATCTTAAATAATTATAACTGTAGTGATAGATTGAAAATTTTGTTACATAGAAAAAATTTTCTTGAGCCATATTATTGATAGGCAACGCTTAAAGAAATACTGCAGTGGCCCATTTGTGACACAAATAGTCAGTGTTCCCACCCTTCTGATTTTCTATGTGGAAGTCTGACTACATATGTAACATTGTGTGTGCGTGTGTGCATGAATAACATGACGGACACAGCTCCACAGACCTCATCACGTAAGAGCTGCCCTAGGGCATCCAGAAGGCACCTTAGTCCTGCATTTATAGTAAGTTTCCATTTATACCAATTAATTGACCTAAAATCTTACAAAAGTTATCACACAATATTATATTTACATTTAATATATAAAATGAAAAACAGCTACAAATTCCATGAGTTTCAAGAAGCCTTATTCTCCCATCATACTTTTGGTGGCATTTTAAAAAAACTTCTTATTAGGGACATTTTCATATGCAAAAATAGAGAAAATGGTACTTGGTTTCCATTTACTAATCCTCCAACTTCAACAATTAACAATATTTTGTTTATGTGGTGTCTTGTCTTCATCCTTTACCTTCCAATCCCCAGTCTCTGACTGAGACAACCTTATAATTCTTGCTCTTCCTTTTAAAAATCTTAATAATTGTTTAATATTACATCACCAACAACCCTCACTCATCCCTGATTGAAGAGGCAGGCTGTGATTCAGTTCCTGGTTTGCAAGGTTTCCTGCTAAACCTAAACCCTTAAGCTATGTTCTTGCAGACTGGGACATTAGCAAGATCTCTCGATTGAATTACAGAATTGCATTCCACCAAGGATTCAGATTTGTAGAGTACTTAACTCTGAACTACATGAGGAGGCACAGGAGTAATGGGTCTTTTCAGTAATGTCATCTTTTTTTCCTTCCGTAAATCAAAGGTGGTGTTACAAGACCTTTAGTTTTGTAGCATGCATGGAGCTACAAGTATACAGGAGCTGGAAATAGCCCCCAAATTAAAGCATTTGTCATCTCCTGAAGGTTTATTCTTTTACTTGTAGTTTTTAAATATGAATCATTGAAGAATCAGATCTTTTCTGTACTTTGAAACTTTTTGGGGGGGTTCAACAGTTTCCAGTGCCCTATGAGCTGAAACAGAATAAATCACTCAACTAGTTTACTCCTTCTGTTAGTGACCTGTTTTGGGGCTCTGTGATGCAGTTCCCGTGTAGCAGGGTGCTGTGTCCTCTGGCCTTGAGGATTGGAGTTTATAGGTCACTGCAGTCTCTGAGACAGCCTGGACTCTCCTCTGGGCTGGCTCTGGAAGTAAAATAAAGAAGTTGTTGAGAGTCACCCATCCTCAGGGAGGCTCACTGTGGAGACCAATTTGTCCCTGTCTGGGAGCTCAAGGCCAGGGGATGTGTTTGCTTCCTGGATCCGATGACCTTCATAGTTCTATCACAGCAGTTCTGAACCTCAGAGTTTTAGCTCTCTGGTAGCGCCTGCTAGTTTAAAAAGAATGGAAATTTTCTGGAAATTTTCTTAAAATAATACTTAATTCTTTTTATTTCGATTTTGAAAACCACTTATAATGCTGTCTGAGATTCTGGGGACAAAGAGAGGAACCAGAGAAAGTGGGAAAGAAGAGAAAACTATAGAAATTTGGGAACCAAATCCTATGTCTTTTTGGGGTGTGTGGAAATAGATTGGTTGTGATAGTATTTAACTCAACGTGTAATGT
>VMDR010022401.1:0-16230 GCA_007922815.1 Macrotus californicus | reverse complement strand
GTTCAAGGAGTTCATCATCACCAAGCCCTTATCATATGAAATGTTAAAGGGACTTATCTGAGAAAAAGAAGATAAAAAATATGAACAGTAAAATGACAACAAACTCACAGTTGTTAACAACCAAACCTAAACCAAAAACAAAAATGAACTAAGGAAACAACTAGAACAGGAACAGAATCACAGAAATGGAGATTACACGGAGGGTTATCAGCTGATGAGTGGGAGGGGACTGAGGGGGAAGAGGTACAGGGAATAAGAAGCATAAATGGTAGGTAGAAGATAGGGGGAGGTTAGAATAGTATAAGAAATGTAGAAGCCAAAGAACTTATATATATGACCCATGGACATGAACTGAAGTGGGGGAATGCAGGTGGGAGGGGTGTGCAGGGCAGAGGGGAATAAAGGAGGGAAAATGGGACAACTGTAATAGTATAATCAATAAAATATATTTTTTTAAAAAAGAAGAGTGAATCCTGGCAGTTCACACCCATCTGCCCTGCGACAGTACAGCAGCTAAAGATTTCAAGCCAGGCAGGAAGCTTCAAGAATAGAGAAGTTTTAAGTGATCACAAAGGTTGTTGGGACAAGGATAGAAGATGGAAGATACTGCCCTGGGAAGAGGTTTAAGAGCCAGTTGACATCAAGACAGCATCTATTGCCTGAGAAGCATTTGAGTACTAGATTTAGGGTGACTTGGATTCACATTTGTGGTCTGCCACTTATTATACAATGTGACTTTGGAAACATTACCTGATATGTAAATTTATTTCTTTTTCTTTTTTAAAAAAAGATTTTATTTATTTATTGTTAGATAGAGGGAAAGAGAAGGAGAAAGAGAGGGAGAGAAACATCAGCGTGGTTTCTTCTCGTGTGCTCCCAAGTGGGGAACTGGCCCGCAACCCAGGCCTGTGCCCTGACTGGGGATCAAACTGGCGACCTTTTCGTTTGCAGGCCTGTGCTCAATACACTGTGCTATACCAGCCAGGGCTGTAAGTTTATTTCTTTATGTGTAAAATGGGGATTAACATTTTTATATCATAGGTTGTTAGGATTAAATGCGTCATGTATAAGAACTGCACAATACATGTTGATCGGATCTGGATATGAGGTGACTGACTTGAGCAAAAATAAAACCCCAGTCCTGGGGAGAGTTGGATTTTAAACAAATATTTCAACATGCAGAAAAACTTTCTAACAATTTGGGAAGTAGTGATTTCATTTTTACTTAGAGATATTAAAGCAGGGGTTGAACAATTGGGGATAATGTAGAAGGTATTCTAACATTGAATTGAATTGTTACAATTTTTGTTTTAATAATCAGATATGAAGTATAAAACTCATGAGGAGAATGATCATTTATTTTATGTACCCATATATTTGCTTACTGTCTTGTTCTTGCTTCCTGATGCTTCAGTAATGCTTTATTAATTTTAGCTTTTTTATTCTGTTTGAACAACTTCCTTTGGCCAGTCTTTAATAGTAAGTCTGACAGAGATACATACTTTTAGTTTTTCTTCATCTGAGAATTTCTGGATTTCCCTTCCATATCTGAAGGATAGTTTTGCTGGAAATAGAATTCATAGTTGACATTTCATTTTTTTCGGCACTTGAAAAGTGGTGGGCCACTTTCTCCTTACCTTCATGGTTTTGGGGTGAGAAATTGCTGTCATTTGAACTGGTGCTATCCTATGGGCAATATGTTGTTTCTTTTTGCATCTTTCATTGTTTTTTTCTTTTTAGTTTCCAGAAGTTTCATAATGATATGTGCCTTGGTATGAAGTTCCTTGAGTATATACTGTTTTAGATTCAGTCAACTTCTTGAATTTTTTGGTCATTTGCCAAATTTGGGAGTATTTCAGCCATCATTATCTCTGAATATTTGTTCAGTCCCACTTTCTCCTCTCCTTCTAGTACTCCAGTGATACAAATATTAGATATTTTGTTATAGTCCCATGGTTCGAAGATTCTGATCTTTTTGAATTTTGGTTTATTTTCTCACTTGTTCAGATTGGGCACAAATCTGTTGATCTGTCCTAAAGTTCATTAATTCTATGCTGCACCATCTCTGATATACTATGGAACCTATCCACTGAGGTTTTTATTTTTGTTATTTTATTTTTTACTTTTAGAGTTTCTGTTTGATTTCTAACTTCTGCTTCTTGCTATTTTCTATTTTTTCATTTGTTCCAACATAATTTGTGATTGATTGTTGAACAATTTTTATGACAACTGTTTCAACATCCTTGTCAGATGTTCCATCATCTGGTTCATGTCATTGTTGGCATCAGTTGATTGTCTTTCTCATTTAGGTATTGTTTTTCCTGGTTCCTGATACGATGTTTTTTTTTATTATTATTATTATTACATCCTGGAAATTTTGGCCATGCACTTAGTC
The DNA here is from genome assembly GCA_007922815.1 of Macrotus californicus. Classification (NCBI taxonomy): domain Eukaryota; kingdom Metazoa; phylum Chordata; class Mammalia; order Chiroptera; family Phyllostomidae; genus Macrotus; species Macrotus californicus. The sequence goes on along the minus strand of VMDR010022401.1, from coordinate 13,835 downwards.
ATTCTGTTTAGATTTAGCACATGGACCATGATCTATTTTTGTGAGTTGTTGTTTCAGGGGCAGTTTAATTTTCAGAGTTTTTGTGGTGTTATTGTCTTAGTTACTATCTCCTTCCCCCACTGGTCCATGCTGGTGCTGCCTGCTTGGCAGAAGATGGTACCCAGGTTGGGAGGCTTGATGTTTCGTGGTGGGAGAGGAGAATCTCAGGTCCACAGGACCTAAAATGTTGAGTTGATGTTTTTTCTCTCAGTATTTGAAGATATGACTATGCTGTCTTCCAGTTTGCATTGCTTATGATGAGAATTTTGCTGTCATCTTTGTTACTATGAACATAATGCCTTTTTTCCTCCAGTTATTTTTATGATTTTCTCTTTATATCTTTTTAGATTCATTTAACTATATGTCCCTTGGGGTAGTTTTATCCATTTTTTTTTTTGTTTTTGGTGTTTGTTGTGATTTTTGATCATTGGATTTATAGTTTTTGTTTTTTTTAGTCCTGTCTGAGTTTCATTTTGGAGAGTTTCTGTTGTTATAACTTCAGGTTCATTTATCATTTTTTTCTGTAGTATCTAATTCATGAACTCTATGTAGTATATTTGTCATGTCTCTGTTCCTGAAAATATGCAACACGGTTACAGTAACTCCGAGAGTCCGTATCCACTGTCCTATCATCTGTGTCAGTTTGGGGTCTGTTTCAATCAGTTGATTTTTCTCTCATCATGCCTCACACTTTCCTGCTTCTTTTCATGTCTGCTGGTTTTTGGCTGGATGTTGTATTTTTGTGTTCCTACAAATATTCTTGAACTTTGTCCTGGGATGTAATTAAATCACTTGGAAATATCTTGATTTTTTTTTCTTTTTGGAGGCTTGTTTTTCATTTTTTGTTAGGTGGGCGGGCCCACAGCAGCATTTAGTTTAAGGCTATTTTTTCACCTTACTGAGGCAATACCCTTCCGAATTCTCTGCCTGAAGCTCAGGGAATTGAGGCAGTTTTTTCACTCTTGGCTGCTGCAAACACACACTATTCCTAGTCTTGTGTGAGCTCTGGGGATGATTCTGTCTGTTCCTTTCATGGGGTTTATTTCCTGGCCTCACGTGGTGTTTTTTGTTTCTGTTTTGTTTTTAGTACACTCGAGTACTAATCAGTATTCAGCTGAAGATTCAGGGCAGACCCTCTGCAGATCTCTGGATTTTTTTTCTATGACCCTCTCTTTTCTTTGGTACTCTGTTCTGTGAGTTCTAACTTCCTTGGTTTTCCTGGACTCCCAGCTGATTGCTTCAGCTCCGTGTACTGTTGGAGTATGCTTGGATTCCCCCTTTCCTGTCCTATAGTCTTGAAATTCTTACCAGGAAGTAAGCTGGGGCAGTTGTGGGCTCACTTAATTTTACCTTCTCTTGGGGTTTATTTACTCTCCTTAACTGCCTAATGTCAGTGTCTAAAAAACCATTGTTCCATATAATTTTATGTTTCTTTTCAATTGTTGCTGGTTGGAGAGTAAATTCACTTTCTGTTACTCCCATCTTAGTTGTTGTGGAAGTCTCTGAGGTAATGATTTGGACTGTTATGTAGCCAGGGGGAGAATTAGTTAATGATTTTGATCACGAGAATTAGCATGATGAACTTTGATCTTGCAGAGCTTACTTCCATACTTCCAGCAGGTTGAATGAATGTGCTGGAGTGACGAGGAATAGGAAGTAGGGAGATGAGGAGGCTGCTGCTGTCATCCAGGTGAAAGATGACGAGTTTGAACTGTTCAAGTGGTTGTGAATGGTGCCGGAGTGTGGCACGTTGGGTAGCTGTGTGGAGATACACACTTGATAAAGCTTTCTTTTTAAAAAATTGATATAAAACTATATAATGTTTAAAGCATTTCACAGTGCCAGTTCTTCCTTAATTGCTGTTAAAGAAGGTATTTTAATTCAGTAAAAAGATATAATCTGAAGAACTTTATCAAAATGCTAAATCATATATTTAGTTTTAATTTCAATTTTACTCTTTTCTTTTAAAAATTTTTTTAAAAAGATTTTATTTATTTTATTTGTAGAGAGAGGGGAAGGGAAGGAGAAAGAGAGGGCGAGAAACATCAATTTGTGGTTGCCTCTTATATGCCCCTCACTGGGGACCTGGCCTGCAACCCAGGCATGTGCCCTGACTGGGAATCTGTCCGGCGACCCCTTTGCTTTCGAGACCCACGCTCAATTCACTGAGCCACACAGCCGGGTTCTTTTCTGTTTTTCTTAATCTTGACATTTATTCTCTAAATCACTGGATTTATACATTATCAATGAATTAATGTGTTTAATAGGGACTAAACTTATATGATTGCTGTTGATTTGTTATTTTTCATTGTGTACCTTGTTCTCTATGTATTTTGTTCACTTTTTAAATACATTTTATTCAAATAATAAAGAAGAAGATCAAAAACCATGAACAGTAAAATAACAACAAAAATCAAAACTGTCAAGAAGTGAACCTAAAAAAACAATGACAAGGAAAACAAATACTAAGCAAACAACTAGAACAGGAACAGAATCAGAGAAATGGAGATCACATGGAGGGTTTTCAGTGGGGAGGGGAAGAATGGGGGGAAAGGTATAGGGAAGAAGAAGCATAACTGGCAGCCATAAAATAGACGGGGAGAGGTTAAGAATGGTAAAGGAAACAGAGAAGTCAAAGAACTTATATGTACAACTTATGGACATGAACTAAGAGAGGGAATGCTGGAGGGTTGGGGGGTGCAGGGCGGAGGGGGGATTAAGGGGGAGAAATTGGGAAAACTATAATAGCATAAATAGAAAAAAAAGAAAAGAATAAATACATTTTATTCACTTCTGTAAGTCTGTGGGCTCTTTCCTAAATTTAACACTGGAAAAAATAGTTTGTGTGTTTTAAATAAACCTTACTGGAAAATCAGAAAATCACCTTACATTCTTGCCTAAATTTTTCAATAACCATTAAAAGGCTTGTTTCAGTTGATTAATACTAAATGGATCAAATATGAAAGCCTTTTGTGGAGTGATTTCCTGAATGCTTTCTTGCCAGCAAATGAATAGTTTTTATTTTCTTTATCCTTTGAAAATTGGTCTTTACTGGCACAATTAGATCTGCTTATTTTGGTGAGCTTTGATTTTTCTGGTTGATTATTTTGGCATTATAACACAAATCTTTTTCGTGAACAAGACAACTGCATTTAAAAAAAATCATTTGTTAAAAAGCAGATTTTTATAAATCAAGGATGGGAATCCTGGGACCTGCAAGTTGAATATAACCCTCATCTTTATTTTACCTATGAACAGATAAATTCCTATTTATCAGCTTCTACCCTGCCAAGATAAACAAATCAGTAATATGTACCTGAAAAATCACAAGTGCATGATTTTCTAGCATTGTGCTCTTGCTTCAGTCATTTCCCCTAAGGTGATATTCTCAGTAATCTCAAGTACTGTATTCAGCTCTGAGTAGTACTCAGACAAACTGGCACACACACCCCTTTTGCATGTCACCATAATTATCGTCATAAACATTTAGATAGTGTTTACCATGTGCCAAATGCTTGTTGAAACACTGACTATATATTAACTCATTTTTCCTCACAAAACCTCTTAGGAGTAAAGTAAATAACCCTGTTTTACAAATGGAAAAAAATGAAACACACAGAGGTAATGCAGTTCTCCTGGGGTCACGTAGAAGGTAAACGGTAGAACTGGATTAGAATGCAAGTAGTATAGATCCTGAGTCTATGTTCTTAACCATGTTTAAAAATATATCATGTTGGGATATGTGGGACAAGTTGGAAGTATTTAGAGTTGAAAAGGAGAAGAGCCAGTCACTGGGGAAAGGCATGGGAGAGGTGGTGGGGGACAAGACTTTTGTTAGCTGTACTCAAATATTTGGAGGACTATCATGTAGAAATGGGGCTGGATTTATCCTCTATAGCCCCCCCGAAAGGAGGACTGTGACCACCAGGGAGATAGTGTAACAAAATAGAGTTTTTTCTCAAGCTTTTCTTTCATGTCAACAAAATCCAATACCTGTTAATATAGAAATTTTATGACCAATTATTTTAGTTCTAGGGCAGCTATAACAAAATGCTGTAAGTTGGATAGCTTAAAACAATAACATTTCTTTTGTTCCAGAGATCAGAAGACCAAAGTTAAGGTGTTGGCAAGGTTGGTTCTTTCTGGAGGGTTCTGAAGGAGTCTGTTTTATGCCTCCTGGCTTTTGGTGGTTGCTTGCAGTCCTTGGCGTTCTTCGACCTCGAGCTGCAGCACTCTGCTCTCTGCTTTTGTCTTAACAGGGCATTTTTCCTGTGTGTCTGGGTGTTTGATTTCTCTTACAAGGGCACTAGTCATTGGATTACGGCCCACTCTAATCCAGCATGACCTCATCTTAACTAATTCTGTCTTTTAAGAACATATTTCTTTTTTACAAAAAGATTTTATTTATTGATCTTTAGAGAAAGGGGAAGGGAGAGAGAAAAAGAGGGAGTGAAACACCGATTGGTTGCTTCTCGAATGTGCCCTTACCAGGGACTGAACCTGCCAGGCCTGTGTTCTGACTGGGAATCGAAGCAGCAACCTTTCACTTTGCAGGATGATACCCGACCTATTGAGTTACACTGGTCAGGGCTTAAGACCGTATTTTCAAGAAGATGTTATTCTGAGATTCCAGGTAGACATGAATCTTTAGGGTATACTATTCAAGCTAGTGCACCTAATAACTAAACCCATTTTCTGTCTTCTGGGGTTTAGAAAGAGCTTAAAATTATTTAAATGCATCTAAAATATCTAACTACTTCGTGATTAAAAACCGAAAGGTATACAAAGAGAGAGCTAGAGAAAAGAAAGAAATAAGTGTTACTTAATTCGTCTTCTCAGTTTTTATTCACATATTAGATTTAGTGCTATTTTTAAATAAAAGAATTTGATAGATTGATTATGATAATGGCACGACATAATTAAAAGTTTCCTAGATCAGTTTCTCAGAAAGACCTATGATAATTACCGAAAGTAGAATAGGCTGCTTGAGATATTGCACATTTGTGTCACAGTACCTATCCAAACATGCACTAGAAGAGTATGTTCAAATATGGAGTAAACCAGAATACTACAGGAAGAAAGTTACATTATAGAGGTGTTCCGCCAGGAGTCTTTCATCCTTCCGTAGATTATGATAGAGTCCGTTCTGACTGTAGAGAAAATTTAAAGAAGATGTATTTCTCCCAGACTTTCTTTTCTGGTAGTAGAATTATTTACTTCCATAAATCCCACTGTGAAAAAATTTCTATCGCTCTATAAAGCTTCCTGGCATCTCTTTCATTCATACCAACCAACCCCTAATACCCATCCTTAGCTCTGGGCAACCACTGATCTGCTTTCTATCAGTATGGATTACATCTGTCTTTTCTGGAATTTCATATGAATGGAATCCTGTGGTATGTACTTGTTTATATTCGGCTTCTTTTGCTCAGCATCACTGTTGTGAAATTTATCCCTGTTGTTGCATTATCAGCAGCTTTTTCTTTTTAGTGCTGAATAATATTCCATTTTATGTATATACCACATTTGTTTCTCCATTTCCCTGTTAGTGCCCTAAATATTTCTTGGTTTTTGATACTATTGCATGGTACTTTTTTAATTTTAATTTTTATTGCTAATATATAGAAATACAGTCATTTTTATAATGACCCTTTGAGGCCTTGCTAAACTTATTTATTCTAGTATCATTTTTTTTTTAGATTTCTGAGGATTTTTTTATAGGTTGTCTGCAAATAAAGACAATATTCTACTTTTCCCATTCTTACAGATTTTATATCTTTTTTTTGCTTTATTGCAGTGGCTGGAACTTGCAGTACAATGTTGAATAGAAGTCATGGTAGTGGACATTCTTTTTATAAATCTTAGTGGGCAAGCATTCAGCCATAGGTTTTTTGTAATATTCTTTATTGTATTGAGGAAGTTTTCTTTGACTTGTATTTTGCTGAATTTTTTAAAAACCATGAGTAGGTATTGAATTTTATCAAATGCTTTTTTCTGCATTTTTTGAGACAGTCATGGTTTTTTATTATTTCTCAATATGATTTATTGATTCTGATGGCAGTGCTACATTATTTTGGTTTCTGTAGCTATTTATTATAAGTCTTTAAGTGAGGTACTATAAGTCTTTTTCTCCTCAGTTTTGATCCTGTTCCTTGCAGTTTCCCCAGTATGGGGGTCTAGACTGCAGTTTTAGCTTTTGCTGCAGAATGTCCTTGTTCTTTCATTTTTAGCTGCTATCCACAGATTGGCCAATCAGCTCCCCAGTGACTACACTGGCTGTTTTGGGGTTCTCCTATTCCCATGTCTCCCATTCTCAAGCCATTATTGTTACTTCCTTCTTACTCTTGTACAGATGCTGATACTTTTCAGGTTTTGTTAATGTTAGTTGTTTTCCTCCAGTTACAGGAATTTGGGGATATGTTTTCATCTAGTTTTGTTGTAAATGTTGTCCATGAATATTTGGTTATGATAGCCTTTTAAAATGTGATAAAAACAATAAACTTTACCATCTTAAACGTTTTTAAGTATACGGTACTTAGTGTACTAGTATTTAGTACAGTAGTATTAACAACTAAATATATATTAGAGTGCAGTTTTCCAACAGATCGCTAGAACTTTTTTATCTTGCAAAACTTACTATTTTTTTTAAAACGATTTTATTTACGTATTGTTAGAGAAAGGGGGAGGGAGGGAGAAAGGGAGAGAAACATCGATGTGTAAGAGGAACATTGATGTGCGAGAGAAACATCAATTGGTTGCTTCTCACACACCCCCAACTGGGGACCTGGCCCACAACCCAGGCAGGTGCCCCGACTGGGAAACAAACTGGCAACCTTTTGGTTCACAGTCCGGCACTCAATCCACTGAGCCACACCAGCCAGGGCACAAAACTTTTTTTTTTTAAAGATTTTATTTATTTATTTTTTAGAGAGAGGAAGGGAGGGGGAGAGAGAGAGAGGGAGGGAAACGGCAACGTGTGGTTGCCTCTCACAAGCCCCCTACTGGGAACATGGCCTGCAACCTAGGCATGTGCCCTAGACTGGGAATTGAACCGACGACTCTTTGATTTTCAGGCTAGCACTCAACCACTGAGCCACACCAACCAGGGCTCATCTTGCAAAACTTAATCTTAGTAATCATTGAACAGCTCCCTTTTCCCCCACTTTTTCTAGCCCCTTGCTACCACCATTCTACTTTCTATTTCTAGGAGTTTAACTGCTTTACATACTTCATGTTAGTGGGGTCATGCAGTATTTTTCTTTTTGTGACTGACTTATTTTACTTAGCCTAATGTCCTTAAAGTTCACCCATTTTGTAGTATATGATGGGATTTCTTTCTTCTTCCCTCCCTCCTTCTTCCTTCCCTCCTTTCCTTCCTCCCTTCCTTCCTTCCTTCCTATCTTTTAAGGCTGAATAACATTTCATTTTATGTATATACCACATTTTCTTTATCCATTCACCTATTAATGGATGTTTAGTTGCTTCCACCTCTTGGTTGTTGTGAATAATGCTGCAGTGGACATGGGTGTGCAAATATCACTTTGAAATCCTGTTTTCAATTCTTTTGAATACATAACTAGAGTGGGATTGCTGGATCATATGATATTCTATTTTATAAAAAAATTTTTTGAGGAATCTCCATAGTGTTTTCCACAATGGTTGTGCCATTTTATATTCTAGTCATCAGTGTACAAGAGTTCCAATTTCTTTGTATCCTAACACTTGTTATTTTCTGGAATTTTGATAATGGCCGTCTTAACTGTGTCAGATGATATCTCATTGTGGTTTTGATTTTTGCATTTCCCCAGTGATTAGTGATATTGAGCATCTTTTCATATGCTTGTTGACCCTTTGTATGTCTTCTTTGCAGAAATGTCTATTGAAGTCCTTGGGTATTTTTAAATTGGATTATTTGGAGGTTTTGTTGTTGTTTTAAGTTGTAGAAGTTCTTTATATATTTTGGATATAACTCCTTATCAGATATAGTGGAACCTCCATTCTCAAACTGAATTCATTTCAGAAAACTGTTCGAGAAGTGATTTGTTTGAAAACCAAATCTTTGTCACCTGAGAGACATGTGACTGATCATAGAGGTATTAGCATGGAAGGGTTGTTGCATAGAGAATCGAGACCTGAAGTTTTGTAGACAACTGAGGCATTTTTTACATGAACAACTTGGTCAAGAACCGAATTGTTTGAAAACCAAGAAGTTCAAGAACCGAGGTTTGACTATGTATTTTGTAAATATTTTCCCCATTCTGCAGGTTGCATTTCATTGTGTTGATTGTTTCTTTTGCTGTACAGAAGTTTTTAGCTTTGATGTCGTCCTATTTGTCTGTTTTTTATTTTGTTGCCCTTTTTTTTGGAGTCATATTTGAAAAATCATTGCCAAGCCTGATATCAAGGAGCTTTCTGCCTGTGTTTTCTAGGAGTTTTATGGTTTCGTGTCTTAGGTTCAAGTCTTTAATTAATTTTGAGTTGATTTTGGGGTATGGTAAGATGATGGTGCTCCAATTTCATTCTTTCACATTTGGCTGTTCAGTTTTGCCAACAACATTTATTATCGAGACTGTCCTTTCCTCATTGTGTGCTCTTGACGCTTTTGTTGTAAATTAATTGACCATATATTTGTAGGTGTATTTCTAGGCTCTCTTTTCTTTTCCGTTGATCTGTGAGTCTGTTTTTAGGCAATACCATATTGTTTTAATAACTATAGCTTTGTAATACAGTTTGAAATCAGGGCACATCATACCTTTAGCCTTGTTCTTCTTTCTCAAGGTTACTTTGGGTATTTTGGGTCTTTTGTGGGTCCATACAAATTTTAGGATTGTTCTTTTTTTGTGGAAAGTACCATTGGAATTTTAATAGAGATCACATTGAATCTGTAGATTGCTATGGGTAGTATGGACATTTTAACAATTAGTCCAATCCACGTATATAGATTATCTTTCCATTTATTTGTGTCTTCTTTAATGTCTTATATTTTTCAGGGTATAGGTCTTCCACTTCCTCGGTTAAATTTATCCTTAAGTGTTTTATTCTTTTTGATTCTTTGTTTTCTTAATTTGTCTTTTGGATAGCTTGTTATTAGTGTATAGAAACATAGAAGGTTTTCTTTAGATGACTCACTGCAATTTCACTTACATGCGTAGTAACACCGCAGTAACTGCACGGTAATGTATGTGAACTTTTAAAATTTGTCAGTTACAGTTGACAGTCACTATTATTTTATTTTAGTTTCAGGTATATAGCATACTGGTTAGACATTTATATAATTTGTGAAATTATCTCCCTAATAAACATACATAGTTATTACAATATTATTGACTATATTCCCTAAGCTATAGTTTACATCCCTGTGATTATTTTGTAAGTACAAATTTGTACTTCTTTTTTTTTTTAATCCTTACCTGAGGATATAATTATTGATTTTAGAGCAAGAAGAAGGGGGGAGAGACAGACAGACAGACATAGACGTTGATTGGTTGCCTCCTGTACGCATGCCCAGTAGGGGATGGAACCCCTAACCTAGTATGGATCCTGAATGGGATTCAGACCCACAACTTTTTGGTGTATGGGATGACACTCCAACCAACTGGGCCACCTGGCCAGGGCCAATCTGTGCTTCTTAAAACTTTACTTCTTTCACCCAGCTCCCCAACCCCCTCCCATTTGGTAGCCATCAATTTGTTCTCTGTGTCCATAAATCTCTTTCTCTTTGAAACATAACAGATCTTTGTAGCTATTATGGCCTGCAACTTTACTGACAGTATTGATTAGTTCTAACAGGTTTTTTTTGGTAGAGTCTGTATTTGCAATTACATGATATTTGGATGCGCAAAAGCTTACATTTCTCATCATTGGGCTTAAATGATGCTACTATTATGTCAAATTAGAAATAAGAATTATCTCTGCTCCAAAATGTAGATTTCTTTTAGCTTTTCTATGATTTCAATAGACTTATGACCTGATTTCTAAACAGTATTGTTTTCTTTCCTAATCTTTACTCTGTCATTATACTGAGCTTGCATCTGCCCTTGTATTTGCATTCCAAAAAACTAAATTCAAGTTCTAAATATCCTTATAGCAAGTTTATCCTTCTGTCTTTAACACAAGCCTCACATATTGTCATTGTTGAATAAAATGAATTATGTAATAGTCTGTTTACCAGACTTTCTGGATTTGTCTTCATACCATTCGGCCTGGTTTTCCACACCACAAAAATGTGTATGTTATACTGAAACTCCAGTCTGATCATCGCTTTCTGTGGCATTTCATTCTATTTTTTGATAGTTCTCCTTCTCAGAATGTTCTTTATATTGACTTAAAAATATGTCCTCTGAGTGACATCTTTGGTCCTAGTCTGCTCCATACTATCTTCTTCTGTATAACAGCTGTTCAGATATTTGTAGAAAGTTCTCATACATGCTTCTTATTTTTCTTTTTAAGTGTTTGTATTAAACCTTTAAAAAACCTAAAAAAAACCTTTAATTTAAACCTTTAAAAAAACCTGGCTATTGTTTCCAGACTTTTTAGTAGTTTGAAAGTGCTTCTTACAGTGTATTCTAGTTTGGACTCTTCAGTGACAAGGAATGCAGACCCATTCTAGCTTAAGAGGGAGAAATAGCATAGGAAGTTTGATGACAGACACTGTAATGCTGCTAGAGTTTACTGGAAGTAGAATCCAGACAGCTGTTCAGCCTCTTTGTTGTGGTGTCTCTGCTTTTTTCTTCATGTGGGCACTGCTACCCTGTTTCTACTGGCAAGTCTCAGCCTAGAGCTTCTGCTGTTCATGGCTTTAGTTTTCTACATGACCCTCTATGATTGCCTGAGCTTTCTCTATATTATAGCAAGTCTTGATACATCTTTTTGGATGCTCCATTCAATCTCTCCTCTTTTTTTTTTTTTTTAATTCAGAATTCCCTAGCAGGGGAATTTGATTTGTCTAGGATACCTTTAACAGCCAGGTCACTCAGGCTGTAAGTTGCTTGCGGGTTTCTAGCTGCCTGTACCCACCTTGTGGTCCTACTCACTTACTCAACAAGCACGCTATTAAGTGTCTAATAATGCCAGGAATTATTCTAAGTGCCTGGGTGGGATGCATCAGTAAACACAGCAGGCCAAAATTTACTGTTTCCATTCTAGTGAAGTGAGACAGACAAGTGACAGTAACTGCAGTAACCAAATAAGTGATTTAGCAGTTTGTCTCTGGCTGGTGTGAGGGGTGTGAGCAAGGCTGCCGCCTCTCCTTGAGCTGTGGGCAGTGCCATTTTTGTTAGAGTGGGTTGTGGGCAGATGGCTGTCATAAAGCAAGTCTCGTATAGTTAACTTGTCAACTACTTGTGTAGGTAAACATCTCATAGAAAAATATTTATTGAATTATGTATCAGAGTAGCATTTCCTAAAGCTCAGAGTCTGTATTTAAACAAGCAGTATATGCAGGGGTGGGCAAAGGTAGGTTTACAGTGATAATACAAATATTGAATAAATAACAATAATTAATAAATAATACAAAAATAAATTGTGTTTCACATAGTCACAACTGTAAACCTACTTTTACCCATCCTGGTATATACTTGGTACGTCTACACTGTAGCCACACATAGAAAGCACTCCAATAATTTCTGTCAGTCTGTATGGTCAGCAAATACCAAGCTGTTTTGTGTAGAGCAGAGTACTTACTGTATTATATTTCTCCACCTAATAAACCCCTACACATTATTTAGCTCTTCTGCAGATATGCTTCTTCCTCATAGCTGCTGGCAACTCTACACCCATAGCATACTAGTTAGCAACCCCAGAGAATACTGTTTGACTCTTCTGGAGTCATTGGCCAAAGCTGGAACAGTCCCTTTGCCAAGGGCTAGTGGATGGCTGGATCATCTTAGGTCAGTTGCTAATCCCAGTGACTGGCCTGGATAGCCAGACAGCCCTCCCAGGACCCAAGGGAAAGTGGATTACCAAACATAAAGGAGGGAAAAGTGTGCCTGACCATGCCAGTATTTCCTCACCCTTTCTAAATTTGTTTTAGGCAGCTTGTCTAGCATATATACTTTTTTCAAAGAAAGCCACATCTGGATGTCCTGGTATTTTGCTGAGGATCCTCCCTTTTAATATATATTAATTCCATTTGGTCATCATATTTCTTGATTTTTATGATGGAGTGGGAGAGTAGGAGCTGACAAAGAAAACATGAAGGAGCTGACTAATAACTGCTCCCTCCTCCTTCCAAGTAGGCTGCAGACAGTGCAGCGGATAATCAGTTTTGCCTCTCCTTTCTAGGAAGTGGTCCCTTTTCTTTTGAGGAATTTCTCCCTTCCCCTATCCACACCCAGCCCCATTTAATATGTGTGCAGATAAAAGCTGATTTCTTAGCCGTGCTGGTTGACATGACCTGCCTTACCTCTGGACGTAAGGATCAGTCTGCAGGTGTATGGACAGCTGACTCTAGAACAGTCTTCCCTCATTTGTGCTTGTTCCTCAGTGTAAAAAGTCATCTCTGAATTTTTAAATACAACCAGTACTATCTTAAAAGTGGCTATCAGATAAAATATATAAACTTGGGAAATGTTCAAACATTCAGAATAAATGCTTACAAATCAAGAAACTATTCAGAAAATATTTGTTTACTTTTTTATCAGGATACTTTCATAAATTCCGCAGAAGTTGTTAGCTGCAGCAATTTACATAGTTGGAAACCAAGTTATTGTAGCTCTATCTACATTTTTTTATAGTGAAATATCATTTTACCATTTTTATTTTTGCTTTTCTGACCTAATAACCACTTTCAAATAACATTATATAATGGAAATCTTATCACCATGAATCATATTTCTGTGTGGAATTATAAATGTTGTATCAGAATTTCAAACCAGACTTTCATGTTTTTGAAACATCACATATTATTATGAAATCAGTAAATACTATGTTCTTCCGGAGAACTTTTAAAAGTTAAGCCCCTGCCAAAAAGGAACTTCTCGTGTCAAATTTGCAGTGAGTAAAACAACCAATGTTTTAAAATAAACGGTTGTCGGTGAGGATGTAGTGAAATACCAATGTCATTCTTATACACAGAATGTAAAAAAAAAATTGCTAAGTGTCTTTTTGGTGGGCCTGCTGGCTTTGTATGAGTCTTTAAAATTCTCATACTCTTTGACCCAGTAGTTAATATATCTAAGATTTTTTCCCTGGAGAAACGTGAGATGAGGGTAAAGATTTATATAGAAAGATGCTTTTGTAGCATTAGTTATAATAGTGAGAAACTGGAAAATGTACACACAGCAGCAAAGGCCCATTGTAGAAGATTAAGTAATAAACCAGTATATAAAGCTAGGGTTAGTATGATCTCAATTCTGTAGAAAAAGTACATGTGTACAAAAAAAACCGTAGGATAAAATAGTCCAAAATGTTAACAGTAATTGCCTTCAGGTGTGGGATTGTGGGTGATTTCTTTTTTATATTTTTATGTATTTGAAAAAAATTTTTCCATTAACATTATTTTTATAATTAGTAAAAATTAATATAAATTATTTCTGAGCCTAAAATATATTAGGTATGACTTTCAGAACTGAATAAACAGTAATAGGAACATCTGATTAAATGTAATGAAAAAATAACATGTATTTATCTCTGTTTTAAAAGATAGGGAGATGTAAGCTTAAAACAATTCCTGTCAATATTAATTAACTTATTAAAGTAAATATTTAACTCAGTAGGAACTAAGTGGCAGGCATTCAGTATGCTAGGGGATTCAAAGATGGTACTGAATGAAAGGAAAAGCTTGCTGTCATTTCTTT
>VMDR010022400.1:0-16235 GCA_007922815.1 Macrotus californicus | reverse complement strand
TTAATTTCTTTATAGCATAATTCATATACTTAAAAATTGTTTTTGCATTGATTCTAAGAAGTTAATTTTCCCATATCATCTAAGTTGTTAAATTTGTTGAAATGGAGATAAGCAACCTATCAGATGCAGAGTTCAAAACACTAGTTATCAGGATGCTCAAAGAACTCACTGGGTACTGCAACATCATAAAAAAGACCGAGGCAGAAATGAAGGTTGCATTAAGTGAAATAAAGAAAAATCTATAGGGAACCAACAGTGGAGGAGATGAAGCTGAGAATCAAATCAACAATTTGGAACATAAGGAAGAAAAAAGAATTAAAAAACATGAGGATAGAATAATGCACCCCTGGGACATCTCCAAATGTACCAACATTGGAATCATAGGGTTACCAGAAGGAGAAGAGGAAGAGCAGGAAATTGAAAACTTATTTGAAAAAATAATGAAAGAAAACTTCCCTAATTTGAAGAAGGAAATAGACATACAAGTCCAGGAAGCACAGAGAGTCCCAAACAAGTTGGACCCAAAGAGGACAACACCAAGAAACACCATAATTAAAATGCCAAAAGTTAAAGACAAAGAGAGAATCTTAAAAGCAGCAAGAGAAAAGCAGATAATTACCTACAAAGGAGCTCCTATTAGACTGTCAGCTGATTTCCCAAATTCAGTTTGCAGGCAAGAAAAGACTACCAAAAAGTATTCAAAATGATGTAAAGCAAGGACCTACAACCTAGATTACTCTATCCAGCCAAGCTATCATTTAAAATTGAAGGGCAGAGAAAGTACTTCCCAGACAAGGTAAAGCTAAAGGAGTTCATCATCACCAACCCATTATTATATGAAATGTTAAAGGCAACTATATAAGAAAAAGAAGATCAAAACTGTGAACATTAAAATGGCAACCAATTCACAACTATCAACAGCTGAACCTAAAACAAACTAAGCAAACAAGCAAAACAGGAACAGAATCATAGATATGGAGATCATTTGGAGGGTTATGAGCTGGAAAGGGGAAGGAGGAGAATGGAGGGAAAGGTACAGGGATTAAGAAGTACAAATTGGTAGGTACAAAATAAACAGGGGGATGTTAAGAATAGTATAGGAAATGGAGAAGCCAAAGAACTTATATGCATGACTCATGGACATGAACTAAGGGGGGTGATTGCTAGAGGCAATAGGGTTACTGGGCTGAGGGGGCAAAGGGAAAAATTGTGACAACTGTAATAACATAATCAATAAAATATATTTAAAAATAAATAAAAGAGAAAAATGTAAAAAAATTTCATAAGTATTTTAATAAGAGACTATCAATATAGGAAAAGAATCTTGATGTTATTGGTATTCAGAAATGGTAGTTTAATTAAAACCACAGTGAAATAACATTTTCATACTCAACAGGCTTGGCAATTTTAAAAAGATGGACAAAACCAAGTGCTGGTGAGGATGTAGAACTCAGAATGCTCATCCACCATTGTTGGGAGTGTAAATTGATATAAATACTTTGGGAAAAGAGTTTCTGTAATTTCAAGTATTATTATCCATATGTTTGAGTGTGACTATACCTTGTGATCCAGTGATCCTGCTCTATGTATGTGTCCCAGAGAAGTTTGGCCATGAGCGCCAGGGGAAATGGATAAGAATGTCCACGTTGTTTGTAATATCAAGGTGCAGAGACATGTGCAGGTCCACCGACAGCAGAAAAGGTGTGTAATCACTCACCTATAGACATATATAGCTATGACTATACATAACTTACTATATACCTATGTTTAATAATGAAATATTATAAAGAATTGAAAATGAAAGAAACACCCCTACACATATCAAAATGGATGAACGTCAGAAGAGTAACACTGAATATGTGATGCAGGTCACAGGGGCTGTGTCGGCCATGAACCCCTGTACATGAAGTTCAAAACCAGGCAAAACTAAAACAAAAAAGCATGTATTGTAGGAATACATTAAAAGGTGGTAGAGTTCTTACAAAAACCAAGGGGATGATTAATCCAATACACAGGATATTGGTTTTGTCTGTGCAGAGGGGAAGACCCAGTCCGAGAAGGGCATGCCAGAGCTTGCTCCTAACATGGTGTTACTCCTCGATTTCCTAGGCTGAATAGAGACTTCGGTGTTTGCTTTCTTTAAACTGTACGTTATTTTCCATACATGCCTGTTTATCTGAAATACTTCACAATGGACTCTTTAAAATGTGTTTTTCAGTTGCAGTTGACGTGCACTGTCACACTGGTGTCAGGTGTACAGCCTGGTGATCACACATTTACACACCTCAGATGTCGTCACGCCGAGAAGTCTAGGATGCATCTGGCACCATCACAACACATTTTCAAAGGGCACTAGAGAACAAGAACAAAAGGTCAGCAAGGAAATCGCGATTCTACTGGTACTAGAAAAGAAAATTGCGCTGACGTGCCTTTATTCAGGGAGTCACAGAAGTAACACGTGCACTGCCTTCCCCCTCTGGCTGGGGCACAACTTTCCGGCGGTAGAAAAGCAGTCAAGCCGTGGCTAGCCTGTGACAGCCTGGGTGTAAAAAGATGCGTGGATCAATCACTTACTCTTTCTCGGGACTAGGAACTGGGAAATACTGAGACGATGAAGCAGGTAGCAGTGGAAACCAGAGCTGAAAGGAACCCCAGGAAGGGAGAGCCTGAGTCCAGAGACAGCTTTGTGTGAGCTCTGTGTGCAAGTCGAAGTTGGAGGGAGCCGAAGCTGCCGGGGGAGGGTGGGTATCCGTAGAGAAAGCCAACTGTGCAGGAGGACAAACTGAAGGCCTAGGGGCCTGGAGGTACGGAGTGAAGTTCCTGCAAGGCCTCCTTCCGAAGGCGGTCGAGCTGCCGGCCCCCGAGTAACGGGGCAGGCCCGGCATCTGCGCCCGGCTTCCACGGCGGCTCCTGCCCCGAAGCTTCCTTCTTGCTGGAGCTCTGCGAGGATGAGCACACCACCTGCCCCTAGCCAACAGAGCGAGTTCTCTCTTCCTTACACACTAAGCCCGACTAATACACGGATCAGTTGTTTTTTTCAAAACATCAAAACTACCTGGAGGATTCTGGCCTGGCCAAGACACAGGAGGCCCTCTGGGAGCTCCAGATAATAATAGCACGTGGAGCTCCCGGTGGACTCGGAACAGCACGCGAGGGCGGGCCGGCCGCGGAGAGAGGAGGAAACCTGGAGACACGGACTGTTCTTTATGAAAGCTCAAAGACATGTCTGCCAAAATGCGTGCATTTTACTGACATAAAAAATTAATTTTTGGAAGATACCACACGAGAGAAGACACAGAATCGGATGAAGAGTCAGAAGATCTGGCTTCCACCAGGCTCAGCCGCTTTTGGTGGCTTGATGTTGATTCCTTCACTGAACCTCAAAACGAACAAAAAAAAATCCCCCCAAATTGCTTGGGAGCGAGCAAACAAGCAAAGTCAGTCCATTTCTGCGCACTTTCTCTTTGAGCCGTTGAAGAGGCTGACTCAGGAAACTGCTGGAGGGTCACACTGGGTACAGGGGGCCTGCATGGTGGCTGGGCCAAGGGGCAGAGAGGCAGGCTTCCCCACGGAGCCTCTGTGGGCTTCTGAAATCCTTCCTGACCCGAAGTAGTGAGGAGCGAGGTTCTTTCCACACCCAGCTGAGTAGCCATTCATAACCTCTCCTCCGACGCCGAAGGTCTGGGCTGTTTATCCATTCTCACTGCCAGGCAGGGGCTTGTCTTGACCTGCAGTCTCCAGGAGCCCAGACTCCGCCTGCCTGGAGCACACTCACATGCAACCTTGAATCCTGTGTCTCCCTTCCCTCACACATAAGATAGGGATGGGAAGATATCTGCCACGGAGTGTTTCCGTGAGGATTTAACCAGAAAAATGTATCCAAAATGCTTGCCAGGGTGTCTGATCCATGTTGGGTAACCTGTACCTGAGCTCAATTAAGTCACTGCCTCAAACTCAGGTTGCATTCATCCTATTGACCACGTGGGGGAGCCATACGGCGGGAAAACTCACGAGTTCTCGGAACAGGGCTGCAGAGTTGAGAGCCTGCTGCACAGAGGGACAGTTAAGGGTCTAGTTTCACTCCCTCATTTTCGCCTTTGGAGAAACAGAGACTCAAAGAGGAGAAATGATTTGCACGTCGTCATACAAGTAACTGGTAATCTGAAGACTATAGTCTTTTTATTTCATTAATGAGACACTCGATAAACCAAAATCAATTTTGGTTCCAAGCGTCCAGGAACTGAAGCATGGCTAAACTTACTGCTCTTCATGGTGTGTCTGTGTAGACCTTAAAACAATCCCACACTTCTCAAGTTCTTGGCCAAGTTTGTGCGGTACTTTTTAAAAATTTTATTGAGGTCTATGTTTAAATAGCACTAGGTTAACAGATGGGGTTTAATACGTATGGTGCCCTGATGTAGACATAGTTTTTATAAAACACAGGCAGTAGGCAGTGCTTTCAAGAAACTTACACACAGGAGTAAGAAAGGACACATACATGCACACACTCCCTTGATCTCATTGAGTTTCAAAACGTTAAGTATCCCCTATAAGCTGATAATTCTCAAATTTATATTTCCAACCTAGATCTTTCCCCTGGACTTCAGGCTCATTAATCTGACTTCTTACCCGATATTTCTACCTGGAAGCCTGTGAGACATCTCATGTTCTTGTCATTTAAAACTGAGCTCCTTATCTTCTTTTCTATTTGTTCCTTCAACACACTTTCTTATTTCAGTTCATGGCAACTCCATGCTTCCATTTGCTCAGCCAAAACCTTTGAGTTCTCTTTCAACTCTCTTTCTCTCATTCTCCACACAATTCATCAGCAAACATGTTGGCCCTATCTTCGACACAAACCCAGAATCCAATCCCTCTTACCTACTCCAGAGCCACCCCGCCCTTCCACTCACAGCCACCACCTCCTCATCTCTGGTAGGACCCTGCCCCCCTTGCTGAGCTCCCCGTGTCTGCCGTCTGTAGCTATGCCCTGCAGAGTGGCAGATGTAGCTGTTCAGACTCTCAGTAGTGTTGGTCAGTCCTTGTTTCCAAAACCCCCTATGGTGTTCCATCTCACTCAAGTCCTTCTAACCACCCTTCCCAATAGTGTCTCCAAATGTCTCTGATCTCATCTGCTGCCCTCTGTCTGCCCGGCCTCTCAGCTTTGGCCACCTTGACCTCCTTGCTGTTCATTGAACATTCCAGGAAGGCTTCCACCTGAGCACCTGTCCCACCTACCTGATACATTATGACCCCAAATACCTGCAGAGCCCCCTCCTTTACCTCCTTCCTGTCTATACCACACGCCACCTTTCCCCTCGCCACTCTTGAAGATTGCAAGGAAACACAGAGGTTCTATGACTAGGTGATCCTTTCTGGTGAAGAAGAGGCACAGGAAGCTGGCGAGAATGGAATAAGAGGCAGAAGCGGGAACTGGGCTCATGGGAGGGTTGGAGCCATCTGACCCCGAAGGGGAACTGCATAGTAGGGCCCATTGCTCCGAGCTTGTTCACCTCCATCCTGAGTCTCTCTGCCCCAGCTCTGCTGTGTTTACTTGCACTTATCACTGTGTGAAATTATTGTATGCAATTATTTGAATACTCACTTATGTCTTCCTCTTTAGAATGGAAATAGGGGAATCTAATGTATGAAGGCTACAGTAGAGTCATGGGCAGGAGCAACACTTGGGTGCCAACAACGCTCAGGACCTTTTGAGCCATTGCTCTTGCCATCTTTTCACTGTCCCTGGTCCCTTATGTTCTTGCTGCCTCCATAGCCTGCTTAAGAACCATGGCCAATCATTTCAATCATTTGCTTGCCCCTCTTTTTTGTATTCTGTTGTTGTTGTTGCAAAACAGTAACTCTGATATAGTTCAACCCTTCACCCAACCCAACTCTTCATCCACTGCGCACCCACACAGGCTGAAAATGGCTGGAGAAAAAAAAATCCACAGCTCTGCTGGTCCCCTTTTAAATTTGTGATAATTAACTCAATGTGGCTATTTAATGCTGCCAGTCTAAATATAATAGACCATTCACCCTCCTAATTCTCCCAGATGACTGTTTTATTTTTCCTCCTCTCTGCTTGTCCCCAGCTTGTCTTTGCTCAGCCCTGCCTTAGTTGATGACACTGTTTCCTATTTTGCTGATAAAATAGAAGCATTTGGGAGAGAACTGTTACCTTTTCCCACCACCACAGGCACCCACTTATTTACATCTATCTCTGTGTATGCTACCTTCTCTCCTGGAAAGAGATGAACTGCCTCTGGCACTATCACTTTATCCCTCCGTATCAGGTTTTTCAGCCTATTAACATGCTATTGTTTCTCCCATCTTGAAAAGGTCCACTGCTGTCTTCACCTTCCTGACTGATTTTTATTCATTTCTTTTTACTCTTTGCAGCGAAAAATTTCAAGAGTTACCTGCAAGCTGTTTCCAACTTTCCTCTTTTGTTCTCTCTTGAATTCACCTTAGTGGGGCCTGTCCTCTCACCACTCCACCAAAAATGCATTTGTGATGATTATTGAGGGCCTCATGCTGCTGAATGTGGTGGCCGCTTCACAGACCTCATCTTGCCTAACTTATCAGATCCACTGAACAGAGCTGACCGCTGCCCCTGCCCCTTTTTCTGAAGACTCTTCATTTAATCCTTGGATCCCACATTGTCCTGATTTTCCTCCCATGTCACTGGTAAGTCTTTTCTGACCTCACTGTGGAAGCTTCCTCATTGACATGTGCTCAAATCACTGAACGCCTGTGGAGCTCGGGCCCTGGGCCGCACCCACTTTCTAGTATGCTAGCCCTCGCAGTGAGCTCACCTAGTATCATGATTTACATGTTGTGTATGCACTTATACTTCAAAAATATATATTTTGGAACTTCCATTTCTGACCATGATGGGTAACAGTCCAGGATTGTCTCCCAGGTGGCAGCTACAAAACAGGACAAAAACGTATGAAGTACCAGTTTTCCGGTATTGGACAAATGTTGCAGCTCAGGACTGTGATTTCTCAACTGATCATAGTTTACCTTCAAGTAATTTTATACCCCTTCCCTGTGATGGGAGAAACTTATTACAACGTGTAGGCTTCACCTCTGCCCCCACCATTTGTGCTGGGCTGCCCTACATACTTCCACATACATAACAAAAACACTTTCACACGTGTAACAGCTTCACAAAACATTGTTATCATTTTTGCTCTATGTAGTAAATTTCTTTTGAGGAATGTAAAAAATGAAAGAAAATGTTTTTGCATTTCTTCTTCCCCAGGGAAACCTTGATTTTTCTCTTTAGGTTTTTCAACTGAATGAAGGAAGTCCATCCACACCATCAAGGGTAACTCCTTTACTCAAAGCCAACTGATAGTAGACATTGATCACATCTGTAAAATAGCTCCACGGCAATGTCTGGATTAGTGGTGGATTGAGTAACTGGGTAGCCTAGCCCTGCTGACATGATAAACTAAACAGCACGGTGTACCTCCTGTCAATGTGACACTCACACTCATCTCCTTAAACCACACTTAATTTTCAAATAAAGGCAATAATAAAGCCATACTTTTGCTCAAAATGATACAACTATGCTGCATGCAACCGAAAATGTGCTTATCCTTCTTACGGAAGAGGAGGCAGTCTCAGGTGATGTTCAATCTTCTTGATATCTTGTGATTTAAAAAATATGATTAAAGTGAACTATTATTAATATATCTATGCTAGACTACAAGGGAAAAGAGACAGGAGAAAATAAAGATATTTGATACACACACAGAAACATATTCATAATGAAATAAGGAGATATACTTATAACAATTATATCCTCATATCTGCAACCAGTCACATGACTGCAGCTGACATTTATTAACTACCCGCTTTTTACTGTACATCCTGTGTTCTCCCAGCAAGCACCTGAGCTTTCATGGCTTTCTGGCTGGTAAGGTGATCCAAATCTTCAACTGTGAAAGGACAGGCCTGAACTGGATTGTTATTTCCAGTCAAGCAGGACAGTAATAACAGATCCCAAAGGAGCACCTGTATTCCAGACATACTCTTCCTTCTCTCCATTGTGGAGCAGAAGCCAATCTCTCCTTGGTGGTCAGACTCAACCACCCTGGCTGATACAGTATCTCCCCTACTTTGCCTGTTGACTCGGGGGCACAAGGATCTCAAAGTAGCTGAGTCTTAACTTCCAGGTCAATTGGATCACTGTTGTATGTACTAGTGGGAGCATTCCTCTCTTTGGAACTAAAACCTCCAGACCACAGGGGGTTTCATGGGGACAGGAAGAAGCCCTTTTGCTAGTGAATCAGTAGGAGTGAGACTTAGTGGTTCCCCTCCCATTTCCACCCCTTGATTCCTGAACCTATTAATCATGACTATGAGAGAAACAGCCAGTATATCAGATGCTGATTTAGAACAAAAGTAGAGAATCTTGAGAACCTGAGAACCTTGCCCCAGCCCTGCAAGGAATTGACACCTAACAGGTGCTGTATCTGGGTCTTCAAAGGGCCATTTTAACATTGTGTCAAGCCAGCAGCTCCAGGACAGAAAGGAATATGGAAAGATCAGAAAATGCCGTGTGCATGGCCCACTGCTGCACTTCCTTTGCTGGGAAGTGAGGTCCTCAGTCAGAAGCCATGCTGTGTGGACACCACAATGGGGCATTAGGCATCTTATAAGGCCATGGATGGTGGTTTTGACTGAAGCCTTATATGGAGAAAAAGCAGATCCACATCCATAATGTGTCTACTCCAGTATGAACAAAATGCTGCCCCATCAACTTGCTACACAAGAGCTGAGTGACTCACCCTGGGAAGCGGTGCCATGTCAGGGCCTTGGGTGGGTCTCAGCCACCGGCAGGTGGGACACGCAGCCATGGCTGCAGCCACGATGTCTTGGTGAACAGAAGCCCACGTTGCGGAGCCCTCCATTCATACCCTCCGTGCCTGTCATCATGGCCACGTTGTTCACAAGTCTATTGAGCGATGAGAGGAGTGGCTGAGGAAAGAGACTGACAGGGATCCGTAGGACCGGTCCTCTCATCCACGTCATTAAAGACATCCTTTGCTGAGGTCACCCTTTGGTTAGAAGCCACCTAGGATACTAATATACTCATCTTGTTTTTAGGGTGGGTCCATTCAGAAAAGTCTATCTACATACCTCTTCCCCAGACATCCTAATCACCAAATTTCCAATCATGTTCCTTACAGGTTTCTGACCATCCAGCCAAACCAGTGGTCACAACTCAGGAACTGATATAGACTCCTTCCTCTGTCAAGTTCTCCTCCCAAGAAAACCATCAGGTCCATTGCCCAAAGTCCTGCCCACTGGAAGATTTCTCTTCCCCACTGCCCTCCCGGAGTGCCCTGGAAAAAGGCTGCGGTGCGCCACATGTTCAATTTTGAATGGTGCCTGTGGATGAAGCAGAACTCTCTATACACCACACCCTAGTTTCCTGCTTCTTAATCAACTGATTACAGGGACAAGGTAATTTGGGCTACTTCTCCATGTAACTCATCACACCCCTTCCATTGGATGACCGAGTGCTGCTGTGCACCCCCGACTTTGTGGCTTGGTGGGCCAGACAGTGTCTGGGTCAGGATGGCAGTTCAGGTTGCACAGTAACCTGGTGGCCTATGGTTAGAGTTCAGATTTTACCAAGGCCCAGGGGCAGGCCAAGAGCTGTTTCTCAAAAGGATGGTAGTTGTCCCTGGAGGGTGTTGGGGCTTTGCTCCAAAATCCCAAGGGCCCAGGCTGTGATTCACCTACCAGGGCCTGAAAAAGGCTCCCAACAGCATCTGCCACGGACATTTCAAGCCTCATTGGGTCTGCTGGATCCTGAGGCCCCTCTGGAAGAGTGGATGGCACAGCAGCCCGGACTACTGCAGAGCCTTCTCTTGTCCTGGACCCAATGTGGCTGTGAAAAAGAAGGGACTCTTACCTTTTGTGACAGCATGGATGGACCTGGAGATTATTATGCTAAGTGAAATAAGCCAGTCAGAGAAAGACAAACACTATAAGATCTCACATATATGTGGAATCTAATGAACAAAATAAAGTGGCAAACAAAGTAGAAAAAGGCATGGACACATGGAACAGACTGACAGCTGTTAGAGGGGAGGGTTGGGGGGACTGAATGAAAGAAGGCGAAGGGATTAGCCAAAGAACATGTATACATAACCATAGCCACAGGCAACAGTATGGGGATGGCCAGAGGGAAGGGGCAGTGGGGGCTGGGTGGGGGAGGGCAAATGGGGAAAATGGAGATGTCTGTAATAGTGTCAAAAAATAAAAAACATTAAAAAAAGTATCAGCTTTTTGGGTCACTGGGTAGACAGGCTGGAGTAGGAATGAGGAATATGCTGCTTCCAAAATCTAAAGGGAGATACTAGATATTGCACCTCTTTTTTGGTTGTAGGAGGAGCCAGATGTAACAACTTATCCCTTACTTTATAAGCGACAGATAATGCAACATGCCCCACACCACTGGAAATCTCACTGAGTTAGAAATCGCCTGATTTTTTGTTGGATTTATTTCTCACCCTCTGACACATAAGTTTAGAGTAGTTGCTACTTCTACTCACTAGGTCAAATTAGCATTATGCCCTCAATGCAATGGACCAGCACGACACCTTGCAGAAGAGAAAGATGATCATGATTTTTGTAAACTAAATTATGATGGAAGGCTAAGGAGTTGATATTCCTCTGAGTATATCAGTGAAAACCCGTGGAACTATATTGCTGGTCTTGACAAAAGCAAACTGCTTCTGGTGTCCTTACTATCCGACATGGAGAAAGCCTTTAAGAAATCAATGGCTGCACACCAGGTTCCAGCAATGAAACCACACCCAGAAGAGCAGTCCCCATTCCAGTTGCCCTGTAGTGAAGTTTACAACAATCCACTGTCTTTTTCTAAGATCCATCTGCTTTCTGTCCAGACCCTGTGGGCAAGTTGAATGGGGATGTGATGGGAATCGCCACCCTGCATCTTTCAAGTTCTTGATGGTGGCCCCGGAATCCCTCCTGGAATGCAGTGTTGTTTTTGTTTATTACTTTTCTCAGATAGAGGCAGCTCTATTGGCTTCCACTTAGCCTTTTCTATAATAACAGGCCGGACCCCACAGGTCAGGGAAGCAGGATGGGGATTCTGCCAGGTGCTGAGTATAATCAATTTTGCTTCCCAAAACTGGGTGGAGAACCACAGAATGGTCTCAGAGACACACTGGACCCACTGTGAGAAATACCTGAGCTAAAACTCCTGCAAGCCCTTACTCTGACTGGTGGACACGGTGACATTTGGGTTTCCTAAAACTGGTGTCAATTCAGAACCAGTGTCAGTAATTTCCTGAGTCTGATTATTTTCCTTTCCCCACTGCATAGTCACTTGGGTGAAAGACTGTCAGTGCCTTTTCGGGGAAGTTAGGAGAAAAATTACCAGTGTAAATTTTGGGTGGAGTGCCAGGGCCCTTCCTCAAGGGGCCTGTAAACTGGCTCAGTCAGGGAAACAATTAAGGACTCTTTGTTTGGGTGATTCAACTTATATTTCTGTTTACTTGGCCTACAACTCTGTTTCAGGATTAAGTAGGAATTTAATAGACTGCCCATTCAGCCCTGGCTGGTATAGCACAGTGGGGTAGTTGAGCGTCGTCCTCCAAACCAAAAGTTCCCGGGTTTGATTCCCTGTCAGGGCACATGCCTGGGTTGTGAATTTGATTCCTAGTTGCAGTGCATGCCAGAGGCAATGGATCACTGTATCTCCTCATATAGATGTTTTTCTTCCTCTCTTTCTCCCTCCCTCCCCTTCTCTCTAAAAATAAATAAATAAAAACCTTAAAAATAATAGACGGCCCATCTATTTCTCTCCTAGAAACACCATGATCCACTAGCCAATGCCACCAGCATCCATGAATCAGACTGTTCTGGTTACGTATTTGACCTCTGCGCCCGTCTTTGGCCACTAAGGACCATTCTTTGGCCCCTGCCACCCCAAGACTCAAATAGCCCTCTTGTAGTTAAGGATCCCAGTTCAGTGGTCCCAGGTTTCCCTATAAGAGAAGAACAGCCACAGGGCTATTCAAGGATCCTGGGACTCCTCTCACCAATCCTTTGGATCCTCCGGGGATAGGTGATCAGCTCTTACATGACAAATCCGCTCTAATAGTCTAATTGCCCTTGATGTCTCACCCTCACTCATTGTACACCCCCTTTTGGTCCAGCCAACCAAACACATTGGGAACACTTTCTAACCATTGAACTACAACGTCAAGTCCAGAATCTCTGTTCAGTGGCCCCATATTAGTAAATTCAGCATGATCCACCTGATCCAACTGTGTGTTCATTCCACTGATATCCCTAGGCTTTTCTTTGTATAGGCCTATGCATATTTACTATTTCTTCTTTCTCAGTTTTCTAGGAATTTGCCTATTTCATCCAAATTACCTAATTTGTTGGCGTATGGTTATTCATAGTATTCAGTTCACTTAGAATTCTTTTTATTTTGGTAATGTCATTAGTGATATTGCTTCTTTTATTTCTGACTTAAGTAATTCAAGTTTTTTTCTCCTTTGTGCTCAGTCTAGCCAAAGATTTGTTAATGTTGTTGAACTTTCAAAGGACCAACTTTTGCTGTCATTGGTTTTCTCTATTGTTTTTCCTACTCTCTTCTATTTATTTCTACTCTAATCCTTGTGTGTCCTTGTTTCTGCTTGCTTTGGGTTTAGTTTGCTCTTCTTTTTCTGTTTTTCAAGGTGGAGAATTAGGTTATTGATCGAGAAAATTTTTAAATTAACATAGGCATTTACAGATATAACTTCCTTCTAAGGTCTGCTTTAGCTATATATCCAATAAGCTGTGTTTGGTATGTTGTGTTTCTGTTTTCATCTGTCTCAAAGTATTTTCTGATTTCTCTTATTATTTTTTTCTTTGATCCATTAGTCATTTAAGAGTATGTTGTTTGTTTTCAGTTATTTGAGAATTTTCCAAGTTTCCTTCTGTTATTCATTTTTAATTTAATTCCCTCATAGTCAAAAATGTGCTTTACATGATTTCAATTATTTTAAATTTCATGTAGCTTGCTTTATGGCCTACCATATGGCTTATCCCAAGAAATATTCCATTTGAGAATGGGGGAATGTGCCTTTGTGAAGATGATGTATATTCTACTCTCATGTTTATTAGGTCTGTTTGGTTTATGATGTTGTTCAGGTCTTTTATATCCTTGTGGATCTTCTCATTCTTTCCCCTTTATTGAAGGAAGGATATTGAAATCTCCAACAATTATTGTTGAATTGTCTATTTTTTTCTTTAGTTCTGTCGATTTTTGCTTCATGTGTTATGATCCTTTGTTAGAGGTTCATTATATATTTATAACAGTTATATCTTCTTATTGGATTGACCTTTTCATTATAATTTGTTCCATTATAATATGGAGCATTTTGTTTTAAAGTATTTTTATTATTAGTAGTAGAGCCATTGCGGCTCTCTTGTGGCTGTTATTTGTGTGATTTATCTTCATACGCATACCTATGTAGCCAGATGGGGTAGGGCGATCACATTTCTTCAAATACTTCTTCTTGTCCCTTCTCTTTTCTTCACCTGCTGTCACCATTGTGCATGCATTGTTACACATAATGATGTCTCATATTTCTCAGGGGCTCCATTTATTTTTTCTCTTCCTCTTTTTCTTTCTGTTGGCTGATTCTGACTGCTGTCAGCTGAAATCTACTTTTGAGCTCCTCTTGTGAATTTTTCATTTTGTTTATTTTACTTTTCAACTCCAAAATTTTCATTTGGTTCTTTTAAATAATTTCTACCTCTATTGGTATTTTCTATTTAATGTGACATTGTCATTATGCCTTCCTTTGATCCTTTAAATATTACCATATATCCTTTCGTTAGTGTGACATATAATAATTATATTTAAGTTTCTGCCAGTCAATATCTGGCTGTCTTCAAAGGTACTTTCTTTTGTCTGCTTTTATTTCTGTGTATAAATTATACTTTTATATTTCTCTGCATATTTTGCAAAGCTTTTGTTGAAACTGGACATTTTAGACAATACTTGTTTTCTACAATGCTGTTGGGCATATATTACCCCACAACCTGATCAAATTACAGTCAGGCCCTTTACAGATGTGTGTTTTTGAGGCCAGTCTTTGAGGCTTGTCTCAAGCCCATGATAATAACTCTTCTTAGCTGTCTCCCTGTCTTCCCTGTTTCTCTTTACTAAACTTCTAGATAATCTACCTTTTCGCTCACTGCTATTCTGAAACTACACATTTTCTCTACTTGCTTCACTGCAAAACCTTTACTGTGTATCAAAATGCCTTTTGGTTTGAACTTTTCCACCCTCTGTTGCAAGTAAAGTCAGACTTTTTAGGGAGATAGATGGAGCTCGGGTCTCCGTTCTTATAGCCTGCTGCTCCCACTGGGCAGCACTTCTGCACCACTGCTCTGGAGCTGGGGTTGGGGACAATGGCTCACTTCTCTTGGGGTGGGATCCTTGCTCCATGGGCACAACTCTGAGCATGGTGGTGATCTCTGGTTTTCTAGTCTTGCCTCTCCAACTGCAGAGCTTCTACCCTATAAGTGAGCTAGGTTTAGGGTGACCTGGGCCAAGTATTATTGGCCTGCCATGCCTAGGGTAGAGTTTCTACCTTACGAGTGTGTGCTGGGTGGAGGGGGGGAGCCCCAGACCTCTAGGTCTGGGGGATATGAACAGCTGACCATCTGCTCCTCCCAAGGGGAAACTATACCCCTGGACTGAAAGTGGGGTGAGAGGGAGCCCTGTCTTCCTGGAACCATCTGTCCACAGTGGAGTTTCTTTCACACTGTGCTGGTGGAGGGATGGGGTGGGGAGAGCCAGCTAGGGAGTGGGTTGTGACTCAAGTACCACAGACACTCACTGTCTTACTGAGATTTAGTAGATTTTCTTGAACAAATGTTTCTCCATTTGCTGTATGCCTTTTGAAGAATTTCCAGAGACTTTAGAATTATTGTTTTTATAATTTTCACCAGTTACGGTTATTTCACTGGGCAGAGTGCTATGGTCTGAATATGTCTCCTCCAAATCCCTACGTTGAATCTGAACTCTCAGGCACAATGTTATTAATGGGTGGGGCCTTTGTGGGGGGAATAGAGGAGTGCTGGTGGATGGATTAGCGCCTTATGAAAGGGGCTCCAGAGCCATCCTTTAGTCAGCCCCTTGCTCTGTGTGAGGATACAACGAGAACTCTGTGACCTGGGGGAGGTTCCTCATGACCATGCTGGCACCATGCACTTGGACTTCAGCCTTTAGAACTATGAGCAATAAATTTCTGTTGTTTAAAAGCGACCTAGTCAGGTGTATTTTGTTACAGCAGCCTGAACAGACCAAGACAGAGAGGGCCTGTGGTGCTTCTCAAACTGCCATTCCAGAAGTGCTTCTTAAATACTGTGGTGTTTATGTGTTGATCTTGTGTCTAGGAATTTGCTGAACCATCTCATTCATTCATTCATTCATTCATTCACTCGTCAATTTAATAAACATTTGTTAGTTTCATTTCTTTTAGCTTTCTATGTAAATGAACATTGCCTTTCCAAAACATAGCAAGTCTTTCTATTTTTTCAATGTTTTGCTTTTTTTAAAAAAAGGTTCTATTTATTCTTAGAAAGAGGGGAAGGAAGAGAGAAAGAGAGACAGAAAAACAATGATGTGAGAGAAAAATATTGATCAGTTTCCTCTCCCATGCTCCCTGACCAGGCATGTGCCCTGACCAGGAATCGAACCAACTGGCAACCCTTCACCTTGTGGGATGACACCCAACTAAAAAAACCGGTTGAGGCAAACTTTTGCTTTTTTAAAAAAAATCTTATTGAATTAGACAAGGCCTTCCACACCATGGCCAGCAGTAGTGATTAAAGCATGTATATTTGCTTTGTTCTCTACTTTCTAAAGTGTCTCTGTTATGTGGTCTGTTATACGTTTATGAAAGATAAACTTTATATCCCTGTCCTCTGAAGGTTTTAATAACCATGTGCTGACATATATAAAATGCTTTCTCGTTATCTATTGATATAATCATGACTTTTCTGTTTTAAATTTTGATTGATAGATGTTATAATGTTGAATAATCCTCCAATATCTGGGGTAAACTCTGATCATGGTGGATTATTTTAAAATATATGTTGGATTCTGTGAGTCAATGTTTTATATTTCTGAGTGAAGTTGGACTATAATTTTCTTTCCTTATATTGTCCCT